>KB668133.1:301228-316658 GCA_000349065.1 Anopheles quadriannulatus | reverse complement strand
TCCACACACACACGCGGACACTAGACACTCCACACGATTCGCTACAGCTGATGCAGATCAGCTGCACCTTACCGTTACGAACGGGGTCCGCATCGGTGTCGCCCGCAATTCACCAACCGAACCGAACCGAAAACACCACTGATGCACCACGCGGGTGGGAAGGATGTGCACAGTGCGATCGCATAACATGCGCACACTGGCACACACACGCGCCCCGTTGCAAAAGAACAGGACGAAGTGGACGAGCGACGAACCTGGTTACGACACACGGTGGGCTTTTTTTTGTTAGTTAATTGAAACACTATCTGTCTATCTGTCGATATGAACGCGGGTTTGCAATTATGGAGTGCGAACGCGTGCACTACAAGGAACGTTTTAACTGCTGCACTGGTTGTACGAATCGGTGATGCGCGGGAGTGCGCGAGCGCGCGAATGGAACTGCAAAACAATAAAATGCAAACACACAAAACCGCCCGCCGGACGGTGGCGATCGTTAACCGCAAAAACCCGATCCTGACCACTGACACCACCACACCAAACTGTACGGGAGCACGGTCGCTGGCGTACTGAACCTGGTGGCGCTCGGTCGCTCGCTCGCTGGCGTGTACTGTCCGAACGCCCGTCCGAGAGGCCGCGTTTTCCACAGCGTGTTTCCTCCGCCGTATGTTCGGGTTTTGTTTGGTGGCGGCGCTCGGTGGCGATCACTCTCCCAGAAACCTTCTCTTTCTGCTTGTTGGGGCAGTTTTTCCCCCACACAAACGCAGACGCGCGAGAAAAAGCTCGCTCCGGCCAAGCTTTCGCTCGGTTGCCACCAAACAAAGGCACACCGAAAGCAACCCCGGTGTGTTGGCAAACCGTTCCGGGGCATCTTTTCGCCGGCCGCGCGGCAGTACGTTTCTTAAGGCAAGAGCAAAAAAGAGTAACGGGAAGCTTTTTCTGGTTGCACGTTTGCTTTGTGCGCCGTTGAAAAAAGCGCCCGTCTGGTGGCGAAAGCTTTCTGCAAACCGATCTCGGGAGGGTTTTTTTTTCTTCTTTCTGTCGCCTTACATTTTTTAAACGTTTCAATTCGGTTGCAAAATAATGGTGACTTAATGTGCCGCAGAACATATCTCGTATGTGGCACAAGAGAGAACTTCAAGCGCCCGGAAATTAACCTCCTTTTTTTGTTGGTTGCTTTGGACACACGTGCGCGCGGAAAGTCCGGGCGTTTTGTTTGTTCTGCAAATGAGGTTATGGGAATGCGCAACCGAAGCGGGAAGTGGGCTTTTTAACGAAGTGTGAGGTGTTAGAAAGTGAGGAGGAAAATCCCCAAACTCTCTGTGTTTGTGTGTGTATGTGTTTTTGGGACAAATCTAAGTTGATAAGTAATGGAGAGATTGGGGGGTACTTGTTTTGACAGAGTGTAACTGTCATTAGCTTTTGGGAAGGGTTCAAAAGGGGGAATTAACGGTTGAGCCCAGTGATGATGATTTAAATTGGACTTTCCTTATCCGATTTGTATCGTATTGTTCTTGTCAAAGGGCTGACAATGGTTTCGTCTTACCTTTCTAAACTTACCTAGTAATCTATTTTTTGTTCGGTTGACCTATCCTTGACGAGATTTTGTGTGTGTTAGTAGAACAGATATTGAGAGTTTCATTTTGAATAATTAGTTTACCTATTAAAATGGGGACAAAGTTGCAATTGAAATAGAAATCTTCGACAAAATGCTCGATAATTAGCCGCTAATATTAATTTATGCAATTTACTTTTAGTATAGACCCAGTGGGATTGAGTATTGTTCGTATTTTAGCATGCGGAATTGTTAACATGAGCTTTTAGTAAAGACTTCAATTGATGTTTAACGGCTTCCCTGGAGGAATGTTTTATGATTTATTTGGAATAATTTAGTTTAATGCGTCTTTTACACCCAACACATTTCATTTCAGGAGGAAACTGTGATATTTTGTCACTTTGCTATTTAAAAAATAAAATAAAAAATTAACTGAAATGCTTTACAAAAATTGAATTATTATTTAAAGGGTTGGTAGTAAAAAAACGAAAGCACAAGTAATGTAATGTATGGTTAAGCATGTCAACTATACTCTATTTTCTCTCATTTAGTTTTGCATTTTATTTATATTTATATATTTTATAGTATTTTGATAAACATATCTATAAACTGATTATTTTTTTGTTGAGTAATAAATGTTGTTAAATAACGTATCAACTTTTTTGCACACAATAGTTAGCCAAATCGTTCAGTTGTTCATATAGATGTTAACCTAAAACACTTCGCTAAGTAGAACAGGAATAAGACACGATTCCAAACGAGATTCGATCTTACATTCTGTGCTGCATCAAACCAATCGCTTACCATAACACTGTTTAGCAGGCCCCGTATCGGGGGCGCTAATTGGCGTATAAAAATACTTGTTCTCATCAGCAAACGAACCTCATTCGCACTTTTAACTTCCATTTAATTATTTCTCTCTTCAAAAGCAATTGAAAGTAGTCATCGCGTTGGTGGTAAATTTATATTTACATACTTTATTACACTTTACACATTTACTTTACACAATAATACAACCGTGTTACGGACAAATGCCTTAGCTTCTTCTAGCAAGGTAGCATCTTCTCGGTACGTAGGAAGGTATGGAGTCAATTAAAGGCAAAACATTTACAAAAGATCATCATTGTCGGCAAGGATTGCGTGGTTTATGCGATTTGGTAACAAAAGTATAGAATCTTGTATGTGTGTGTGTGTGTATGTGTATAATTGTCTGCGTGTGTGTGAGTGTGTGTAGTCTAGCTGGCTAGTGGGAATTGATGAGCTGGTAAATCAAACCACTTCAAACGAAACAACTACGCAACGCAGTCACATTAGAGCGCGCGCACGCGCTCGTCTCTTACAACACTACGGGCCAACTAAAAAATAAATAGTGATGATATTTTAACACGTCGGAAAAAGGAACGAGTCCGCTCTCCCTCTTCCCCGCTCTATTCCGCTACTTCTTCTTTCTACACATTAAAAATCTCGTCCACCAGCTGGCGGGTGATGACTCGGTGCGGTTGCGTCGGATTGAACTTGGGCCGCTGGTACAGCCGGGCATTGATCGAGTACAGCCGGGGCGAAAGATCACAGCGCACGTTAAACCACCAGTCGCACACGAACACCGCTTGCGAAAACTGCGTGCCGTTGGGGCAGAGGAACGTCGCCTGCCGTCCATCGATGTCGCAATAATGCCATCCTTGTTTCGGTAGCGTGTGAAGAGTGTTTAAGAGGGAACATTAGTGCGTGCTGAGTGTGGTCGATTGGCTTTTGGCTGCGCCGCTTACCTTGGCATCTCGTGTCCATATCGGCGAAGAAGCCCGGATATTCTTGCTCGTCGCAGTAGAAGTTCGTGTACGGTATGCTGGCCAGTATTGGGTAGTCAGTTCCTGGTCGGCCTGTTGCAGGAAGAGCATAAAAAAAAAAAACAAAAGGTACTTAAAGCTGGCGGCCTTCGAGTAATGGCGCCATAGAACTTTGTTGGAGCGAAACGGTGAGAATAATGAAAAATTATCAGCTGAAAAAGTAACATGCGCAAACAATCGACGCACATAACGGACATCCTTAAACAAACCAGAGCCAGCCACATTAGTGTGTTGCTTTTTGGGATGCTTTGGGCGCTTGTTTATACCGACTGCCAAAAGATACATCAATCAAACGCGACTCAAGGTTCCGAAGCGAGAAGCGACCAACTGTCGGTGGCAAATTAGCATTTAAATGAGCCACGACTTACCTGGAATGGATTTGCCCAGCTCGAGATATTCCTGCACGGAAGGGCTCAGAAAGCCGGGCGGTATGACGGGCACATCCTGCTGGTTGCTGTTGCTGCTGCTGCTCGAATCGAGATCTTGGCTCGGCTCGGATCCGGCGTTTGTCTGCGGTGCGTTCGATGTCCGCACGTTCCGACCACGCTTGGTGCGATTTTTTTCTTCGTGCCCATCTGAACGATAACGAGACGGCCGGACCGGGAGAGATAAAATTAATAGAGTTATTTTCGGTTCTGCTTTGCTGTGCGTAGGAGGGGGGTTTCTTGCAGGTGGGAAGAAAACACGACGATCGTAAATTCAATTTAATGGTACTAAACGCTTGCCGGCTGCCATTGGCCAAAGGGGTAGCTGTGGGGTCTTTTTCTTTTCCTTAAGATCAATAATTATAAATTAATTTGAGAGTGAAACCGTCTAATTAATCGCTGCAGGTTTCGGGTTTCTTAAATCCACACTAACAATCCCTCCAAAGGAGAGAAGCGTTAGTCGTTCAAAATTAGCCCCTCTGTTGGTTTGGGGTTTGAAATCAGACCGTTCGGTGTGTGTGTGTGTGTGTATTAATATTTTAATTGCATAGCATTACGGGCCGGCGCTGGCGATTAAGTATGCAAAGGCGGCAAAGGGAGGCTAAATTTGGGAGCCTCTGAAACCAGCCTATCAGCCCATCTATTAGCGATTTGAGAGCGCGCATGCAGCGTGGAGTGATATAAAAAATATAAAATGACGAACAGAAAACAGAAGACAGACAAGCGATGGCAAGAGATGGACCAAACAAGCTTTCAATGTGATTTTGCCAGGGGAGAGCAACTGATAAAATGTTATTTGGTGTTGACTTCTATGGTTGTAAACAAATTTTATTTTAATTTTTTAAAATTTTGTCAAATATTTGTTTGGAAGTCATCAAATCTTCTAATTGTGATAACCGTGAACTGTAAGCTGATACAATTTACCTGATTTACTTAATGAAAGCTCAATCAATTACATGAATATTGTTGAATTTATGCTATTTGATTTGCTTTAGTTCCCGAAACCCGAAATCACGAACCAAATTAAAAACAGACATCTTAAAACAAACTATCATAGTCGACGTTAAATATTTTAATTAAGTATTACATCGTTTTGGAGACGAAATAAAAAATGTTAAGCTGCTTTTCAACATTGTTCAACTATAAGTAAACATTTGACGTCTAAACGAAATTATGATGCTTATCTGAACTTCGTTCAATCGTAACTAAACAAGTGATACCCCAAACTTGATCCGTTTTCTGTGTGTGTAGTTTAGACTTCTGTTTGTGCCATAATTTGCAAAAATAGTTTGAATAGTTTGCAAAGATAGTTGCATCAGCCCTAAGAATTGACTATTAAATCTGCACGAAATAAATTAAAATGAAGCTTCAAACAATTTAATTGCAACAAAATGAAAATGAAATAAACGAACTCGGGTAATATAAAAGTACGTTAATATTTGGGGAAAGCAAATGTTTAGAAGCGTTTGAACAATGTTCAGAAAGGTATCAGTATTTCAGTTGGCCTTGTTTATTAGTTAATGTTTACTTACAGTTAAACAATGTTCAAAAGCAGCATAAAATTTTTTTATTTGGGCATGGAAACGGTGTAAAATGTTTTCATAATTTAAATATTAATTTATGATTAGTTTCATGTCATTGATGCATAAAATAAGTTTTGATTATGCATAAAATAAATTGAAATTAGTTCAGTAATATTTATAAACAATTCACAGTTTTTGTAGATTGCCGGTTTCTCACCCCTGCATTGAGCAAAAAAAAAAAAAACGCCGTCATCGCCCGGCGCGCGTAAATCAAACACCAAGTCAAGGAAATTGCCGAACCGATGGGCAAGGCCAAGACCGGCCAAGGCGCGCTTTTGTTTCAAATTGCAGTAGAGGGAGAGAGAGAGAGGGAGAGGGAGCCAGGGAAGGACCCATAAAACATAAATCACGCGGATTTGGAAGCGCCGCATCGTAACGGATTCGTAAACCAGTACGGGCGCCCGCCTTGGAAACGTCCTTCTGGTGGGGAAGAAAGATGAAGTAACCAAAGTGTGCGCGCCCCTGCGCAAAATGGACAGATGGGCACAGGCACACACACACGAGTGTTTGGTTCGCACCATCGTGCGACATTTGCACACTTCCTTAAGTGAAGTTAATCCCCAACACAACACACAACAACACAGCGGCCCAACACAAGAGCACACAGCACAGAAAGGGGTGTTGTTATGTAATGCCCAGCTCCTGCAGGCTTACCTATAATTAGTAGACACCCAAATATCAGCAACACTACCGAATCGACCCGCCGGAGAAACATCGTGGCCTGTGATAGAAGGCGAGAGGGAAAGAAACGGTGATAAAGTTATAATTTTTATGCGCGAGATGACACTTTGAGAAACGATGCCACACACAAACAAGAAAAAAAACAGAAGAGAGAAACGAGGCGCCGCACAAAAGGTTTTCAAACGTTAGATTTTAAACCCATGCGTCCGGGGGATCGTTTATGTTGGGGCACGCAGGTTTTTTTTGTTTATTTGCATACGGTTAGCGCATCTGCCTGACTTCACTATAACACTGTCCAGTGGGATTCTGCACATGCAAAAAACTAGTCACACTCGGCGAAAGAGCGGCCGACATGCAAACAAGCAGTCCAAACGGGAAAGGCCACTTATTATCGCATAAGAGTCGCTGCTCTCCTGCTGGGCAGGCCCACGCAAGAAACAAACACACACACACGCACCACTCACATCTACACACACACACGTGCGCGCTCGCGCCCGCGCCGCTAGTCGCTGGAAGATGTTACAGGAAGATGTAACGAAAGATGATTGCTATTATCTAACTTTGCATGTGCGCAAACAACTTTTACTTTTTGTTGTTGCTGCTTCTTCTTGATCTCCTCCTGCAAACACACTGCGGGCACAAACACACAACACCCGTCGTCCGCGGGCGAACGTCGAAGAACGAATCCGTGCCGCGGGAGGCCTCTGACTCAGGCAGACCCGTGGCAGCAGCGTCGTCCGCGGGACACAACGCCGTTGAACCGTCTCTCACTCGCTCGATCGCACTCTCCCTCCCTCTCTCTCTCTCTCTCTCGTGCTCTGTGCGCGCGCTAGATACGTTCACTACGAAAGACTTCAATGACGCGAGAAGCGACGAACGCCGCGCGACTGTTCGATGACGATTTGCGCTCCGCTTGACCCTTGAGACTTGGTGGTGGTGTTGCTAGCAGCAACCGGAGCAGCATCGGTGCGGTATGATTAATGCACACCACCGACACACCCACATTAAAAGAAGGGAGCCTGCACTGCATCCACACACACACACACACACACTAGAGGCAGCGGGTGCCTTTTTGGGCAGGGCCTCCTTATGTTTTGGGCTGGGCAGAATATTACGTCTTTGATGTTTTTTTTGTATCGATCCTGGTGCATGGGCGGGAGAGGGTGGCAAGGGTGGTTCGCTCTAATTTGTGACCACACCGCGCACGACCCAATATTCGGAGCGTTCGGTTTTTGCGGGCGGACGGCTCGCCTCCTCTCCCCGCTCCCTCCCTCAATTGCAAAACTCAATGTGATCAATGTGCCGGGGCCGCCGGGGGAGAGGTTGTGCTTTGGAGGGCGATCGAGAAATAGTAAGTCAGAAGCACAGGGGCACACACACACACAGCAGCAGCAGCATAGCACCAAACCGATCTGGGTAAATGTCAAGCACCGAGAAACGTGAGAAAGAGAGAACGCTTTTTGTTGTCGTTGTTGTTGGGGCCCCGCCGATTGTGTGTTGATGTCTGGACGGCTTGGTTTTTTTTACTTCTTGCCTAGCGCGCCGTGCTGTTGTTGTGGCCTTTCGAGCATTGTTCGATGTTTAAGCAAACGGATCTCAAACGGTTTGTGAAGGGAGGGAGCACCAAGAGAGAGAGAAAGAGAGGAGAGAGGGTGATACATGCATCACCTTCGGAGGCTTTTTTCTGCTCGTGCCGCACGGTTCTTGATTAAGAAATAATTAACACCAGAAGTCACACCGTTTTTCATTTGTTTCTGTCTGATTCGCACGATCTTCAAGGCCCTCTTCCCCCGCTTGGGGGGCCACCCGTGCTAGAACATTATAATTGGGATCTTATTCGCACCTTCTTTCTAATCACTATTCACACACAAACGCAGCGCAAACACAGAGAGCGTGTTACGCGAGGGAAAGATAGGGGGGGAAAAGGATAGAATCAATCGATCGAAACACTGGTTTGATGGACACAAGACACACTAGTACACTACACTACTGTAGAACGAAGATACTACTACTACTCGCAGCGACCCCGCTGCGACCCATAGGTGCTCTGCGACACAGAACCACAAACGTGCTGATCGCGTGCAACCGTCAACACATACTGATTCATTCAAGCCCGCATCCGCTCGCAAGATCGAGCGCAGCGCTCGTATGCTTCCAACTAGACGTACACCGTCCCGCTCACACACACGCGCCGGAGGTAGGGGGAAAGTGGGGCCAAATGGGCATTTAAACAGATTAATGATTATTGCTTGGATTTTTTACACAAAACACAATTATTATCAAATTATTATTCATGTTCATTCATGAAAATGAAAGTAAAAAATTAAAAATATCAACATATGCCCGCGTTACAGTTCCAGTGGAATTGATCGTGAAATGTTGAGTTTTTCTGCCACATTTCATTAAATATTAATCAGAATACGGCTTATCGTACACCAAAAGAAAGAATATTCAATTCTAGACTATAAAACATATTGAATTAATAAATTAAATGCATTTCCTTGTGATACCCCGCTTTGTTCATGGTGAAAAAATAATGGTCAACAGGGAATCACAAGGAAATGCATTCAATTCATTATTCCTAAATGTTTTTCAGTTTAAATAGTTGGGGAATTGAATATCCTTTGTTTTTGATGTACGATAAGCCACATTATGATTAATATTCAATGAAATATAGCAAAAAACTAAAATCAATTTCATGCAAGGTCTAAAGCGACCTATGGCCTGAAATAACGTACACGTATGAAAAAAGGTGTAAAATAAGAGATGATGTTTCACGTGATGCTATTTTGACACGCGGGGCAAAATGGGCATAGTCCTGGGGCAAAATTGCCATATGTAAACAAAACGTGAATGGTCAAAACACTGGAGCAATGTGGGACACAAAAATAGTGCTTAGGTAAAGGTCAAAGCTTTTGCGCACGTTTCGTGAAATGTATTCTTTTCCTATTTTGTGTTTTGCTGTTCATGAAAGCCCTTCAAATTTTTGCAGAAATGTATGATTAAAATAAAAATACACGTTTCAATCTACTAAATAGAATCTTTTGAAGCTGTATCTGTCAACGTTATTTTATGAACAACCAACACCATAGCCTCACCAAGCTCCAAAAGCATGACTGCCCGTTTTGCTCCAAGCATGACTGCCCATTTTGCCCCACGTAATGCATTTTCATAATTTTTGTTATATTATAATAATTATAATAAAAGTACGCATTTAATTGGCTTACTATCTTGCGACAAAATGTATAGAAATATCGTATATTTCAAAATATGACATGTTGAACTTCCACGCATCCATGTGACATTACTTTAAGCTTATGTTCGAAGTGGTACAACATACACGCTTCTTCTTTTTCTTCTTCTTTTTCTTCTTCTTCTTCTTCTTCTTCTTATTGCCTTTGGTCATACCGGTATAGTCATACCGGTCTATACAGGCTTTCGAGACTTAATTCGTTACCAAGCAGCCGGATAGTCAATCCTCGCTACGAGGGGACGGTTCATCCATATGCTACTAAATTTTATTCTGTATTTTTCTTGATTATTTCTAAATTACAAGTTATAAAACTTAAATGGTGTTCATAGAACACTGCAAAGACTACACGTTATCACACGCCGCCCCCTCCCCCACCACTTGCTGTGAAATTATGCTCAAATAAAGGGTGCCCATATTGCCCCTCAGGCTCATTTTGCCCCGTTTGCCTCTACGTTATGCTCCCGCACAACAGACAACAATCATCAGCCCAGCTTCTCTTCCCTTCTAATTCAATCGGTTCGTGGGGGTGGGAGGCGGTGTTTTGAAGGGGTGAAAAAGGGGGGTGTCTTGTGATGAGTTTTTTTCTCTGTGGCGATCTCACACTCAGCTCAAAAGCGCGAGAGAGAGAAACTAAGAGATATCGCGTGCCCATGCTTCGAGGGAGATGGCATACCGGTCACCCGCACTGCCTGTGTTGGATGCTGTTTGTGTGACCCGTGCAGCGCTTCCCCCTTTTCCAGGCGGCGTGAGGAGTGTTCCCCTTTAGCCACCCACCCGCACGCACGACGCGCGACCTTCTCTGTAGCTATACGCGCGAAGTTTGAACGAATTTTCCCCGTTCTCGCCGTAGAATACAATCGAAAACAGTGTCTTTTCGGTGATGTGTGCCTTTCTCAAGATTCTGCCGAGAAGCTGGAGGAGGTGGTTCAGTTTTGTGGCCTTCTTCTCTTAAAAAAAAAGCGAATGTTTGAGATGAGATCATATGCCGCTCACCCACCACCCACCCTTCGCTCGCAGTCATATGTGGATCAACCCTGAAGCGAACGGGAAGAATCAGCGTGCGGTGATCGCGGTTCTGGTACGGCACAACAAACAACAACAGTTAGAATGAGCTCGCCCGGGTGGGAGGGTTTTGCTGCGGGTTGACTTTTTATGATCCGGCTCCGGAACGGTTTCCGAACGCGCGAAGCAAGGACACACAATCGAATGGGAAAGGCTTGGGGGACTTAATTGAAAGGCCAGTCCCTTTTGGACGGGCGCAGGCTGGTTGGTGGCCACACACTGGGAGGCAGAATGATCTTTGAAGCGGAAATCAATAGTTTGAGGTTTTATTTGGGCAGCATGTTGCTCTAATCACCAATTAGGGTGATAAAAGTTCAAACTTAAATGGGGTAGTTTAATGGTGAGGGGTTTGTTCTTGATTCGGTGTGTACTTGAGTGGAGTGTGGTTTTGGCACTCGGAATTAGTCTACTGACCGTTGTACAGTAAATTGGATTCAAAAAACGACAGACACGTAGGCAACGCTGGGTGCCCGGCCCTGCTAAAGCGATCTAACGAGCGTTTCCATTTGTTTCGGTGCACCGGCAACAGAGGGCGCGGCTGCACCCGAATTGACCGTTAAGATTTGAACTTTATTTCTATTGTTGTTTGCTCTTAGTGGTTGGTTTTATTCAGGTGAAAAATTGAAAAATATTTTATTTATTTAGATTCACGTTATTACGGCTTCGGCCGTATTTTCAAATAGAAAAATATGTAAAAATAGAAAAATGAGGATTAATAAATAAAATATCTTAATTAATAACCTGTCATTAATTTTGAGGTTATTGATGTGTTGCCCTCGCTTTTCGTCTTTGATGGTAGTGGTAGTGTTTGTTATATATTTTATCTTTTTATTGCGTTTTAGCGTTTTAGCCATGGACCGAGCATCCTGATGAACTTAATACCATGCCTACACGGTAGTCTTCGTCCTTCTCTTCTTCTTTGGCACAACAACCGCTGTCGGTCAAGGCCGGCCTGCCTGTACCCACTTAGTGAAGTGAGCTTGGCTTTCAATGACTTATTGTTACCATAGCAGGATAGTCAGTCTATAGACGTCAGATAGACGTATGGGGGCACGGTCTATTCGGGACTTGAACCCATGACGGGCATGTTGTTAAGTCGTACGAGTTGACGACTGTACCAGCAGACCGGCCCAATGTCTTTGTCCACGATGGCAAAAATTCCGGATAACTGACGGAAGGCAGCTCGCAAGGTTTTAAATTTATTTGTGATTGTGATCGTGTGCCATGTTTTAAAGCAAAGATGTAAAACTAGTGACCCGCGGGCCAAATGTGGCCCGCGACCGCTTGAGCCAACATTTATTTGTTGAAGCATTTCTGCACAAATAAGTGGTGAATAATTTTGTAAAGAAACAAGTCGCATTTTAGCTTCAATCTCATACTAATGTATAAAACCCGGAACGTCCGGAAATATCTTACCCACCTGTATGTGGTATTGGAACATGATTGTATTGTATTGATTGTATGTATTGGAACAACATGTATTGGTAATACTCAAGGTACTTTGTGACAAAGTAATTTCTATAAGAAAAAGACTTGGAAAAATTAACCAAATCACTCAACCAACAGGAATTTAAAACGCAAGCTTTTAATTGTTGTGGCATATTGTTTTAGGAAAGGTCGAAGTCCTCTTTACGTATCGATGCAGCTTAGAACATCTTACTTGTGCAAAACGTTTAGATAACAGATGAAATCAGATGTCAGCACAAACAAGTATTACTTTTGATTGGCTGTTACAAACGATCACAAGCTTTCCATGAGGGATCCTACCAAGATCAATGTGATTAGAGAAAAAAACAGGTGGGCTTATGACTCTGTTGAAACTGATAAAGATCTGGTTTTTGGATCATTTAATATCATAAAATACTAGGCTGCGGCCCGTGCTACTATTTTCAGTAGCATTTTGGCTCGCGGGGTCAAATGAGTTTGACATCGCTGCTTTAAAGGGTGCAACTTTCTTGCAAATAAAGGACTAGATACAAGATAAGCTATTAAAAATTAAATATTTCAAGGTTTCTTCTGCATGAAAGAGGTTTAAAATAATGTAAAAAAGCTACCTCCTTAACTAAAGCTCTCATTATCAATACAAATGGCCAAATGGTGTAAAAACAGCCATTCAATCCATTAAAAACTTTTCTCAACATTCTATTTCATCAATACAAACGAAGCATCACAGTGGAGAACCGCACGCTCTGTCACAAATCCAAACTCCCTGGCACGAAAAATCACACCCACAACCGTTTGAGCTGATTGCTCCAATGCCCCCTTCGCTCTCCCGACTGGTGAGCACCCGACTACACCAAACTGCCACCCCAGTGCAAAAACATCCAAACCAAACCATGCAAAAACAATCGGGTGCGACATGTTTCAAGACCGCTTTGTTCCAAGATCTAAACCTCGGAACCCTACGCTACGAGGGTTCTCTCACCATTTGGCATCGACGTCGCGTACGTTGTTCGCGCACGACACAACTGGCGGGACACGATTCCGGCACGTTCCGGCAAACACCTTCCCGGGCTAGAAACTGCTTTGCTCCACCAGCACACACCGGCCGGCCAAGATGGAAACGACGTCGGTGTGTTGTTCTGTGCCTCGTTCTGTCCCGCTCCAGCTGTCCGTCCGTTCCATTGACAGACACTAAATGAGTTGGACATCTGTCTTTCGGTTACGGGCCGGCGCAAATGCCCGTAAAATCCCTACGTACGTATGTGTGCCGAGGCTCCCGTGTACCAACGTACACAAGGACGGCAAGAGCGATTCGAGGATGTCGGTGCCGTACGATTAGGATGCGGTGTTACAATCCTTCAATGAGGATTGAAATCCATTGTTTTTTTTTCACCTCGGCTGACCGGGTGGTCGGAAAACGGTTTTGTGTGTCTCGGTGGCAGCATTTTAACGCTTCAATAGAGCAGGCGTAGGAGAAGAACGGACGTCGAATGTCGTTGGATTGGAAATTGTGCGTGGATGCGTTTTCCCCTAGAAGTTTTTGCAGCGAAGGGGACCGTTTTTTGGGGTGCTGGGGGGCAAAGAAACAAATCTATTTCGTGCTGCATATCGTTCCGTTCCGATGAACTTGTCTAGCACGTACTCACATTTGAGCAGGGAATGTTCGACGGTTCTAGCTGCAGGAACAAACCTTCATTGCAGTCTTGTTAAGGAGGTTTAATAATACAAGAATTAGGTCTTCTTAAGCTGGTTTCTATGCGTTTGTTTATGTTAAGTAGGCTTAAAAATGCGTTTTAAGGTTACGTTTAATTGAAATAATCCTGAAAGTAGGCAAATCTCATTACAAAACCCCTAAATGTTTGCAACTATCCATAGAAAATGTATCTAATAACCTTTCCAGTAGCTTTTTAAGCCATTCGAACAAAAAACGTCCAATGGGAATGCTTTTCTGCTTAGTGTCATTGCATGCAACGGTGGCTGAAACTCCGCTTTGGACCCAAGAACTAATTTTAGTTCCACAATGCTACATCGTTTGTGGAAAATCACACACCGGCTGACTTCTGCTGCGACGGGCAGGAATGTAAGCTCATCCTGCTACTGATTACGCATCGGTTTTATCTGTTTCGGTCGGTGAATTTCGATCCCGGGTGCTGTCAATGATGGGTGACAGTGTAACCACGTTCAGGAGGAAAGTTTTAATTAGAGTCACTAGACACACAGTGGGACACGCACGTAGCATTCCACATTTGATTGTCGAATAGTCATCTTGTGGAATGGATGCTTGTTAAATTGGATTTAGTTCGGCAAACTCAATCCGTGTCATTTCCTAATGTCATTTCCGATTTGCTCGTAAAGGTGTTAATGTTTCGTGCTGGGAATGCATTACGAGCATCATCACCAGCTCGGGGCTTAGCTTTAAACGAGCTTGCAACCATTGCACAAACCCATTACATCGCTTAACTTTGCCCGAATTAACACCTTCACGGAATTATCTTTCACTTGTGTCACCGGCCACCGACAAAACCCATCCATTCAATATCTCTCCCTTGAGCTCCAGAACTTAACCTTAAGCGAGCGCATAAAACGTCGCTGCTCGCCGAGGCTCCAGATTTAACGAGAGGGGTAACCTTCGGCGCGCGTGTGCATTCACTCTCCGGCACGCGGGCCAAACCGTCAATCACGGGCAGAAGCTATTGCACGTGCGGGGAGGAGAGAAGCAGAAGCTCGCATGCAAAGTACCTGTGCGGAGGGATGGAACGCACTAATAAAACCTTCCCCCTCGTGCGTCATCAAAACCCTCAGATCAAAATAATTAGACCGCAGCGTACTGACGCTGCTGCTGTTGGGGCTGTCTGGTCCGTCTGCGACGCACCACAGACGGCGGTAGTGCCAAGATGCGAGCGCAGCAGCAGCTGCTGCTTCTTCGGTTCGGCTGCGGTGCGTTGCCAAGGTCAGCCACAGTCACAGAAGAGAAGCCATTCGCCCGCGTAACCGAATCCAGCATCCGCAAAAAGGAGCGGATGTATGCTCGGTCAGCTGTGGCGACGGTGTTTAACGGGTTGTTGGACCGGAGAGCGGTGTGCTCTAGTTATGGGGCCGATCGTGCGTGGTTGCGCCTGTGACTGGCTCAAGGGAAGTGGTTCAGTGGAACGCGGGGACACGTGGTTTCGACGGATGCTTGAATCGAATTAAGCAAACAGACGCCAGAGGTTTGATTAATTTTCGGTTCTGCGACAGGCTTCAGATTAACTGCGTTGCAGTGCCGCCGGTTTGCTGTGTAATTGGTTGTTTCGAGCTTCTTTTTTTAGTACCTTTCTCTTTACTCTAATGCGTAGCGTGCTTCTGTCTTAGTCCTGAATGATTTTGGTATGATTTTGTATCCCAAAACAGTCAGTTCTTCAGTTTTTCAATACATTTCCAGTTTGAATTCGTTTCCAGCTTTGAAGAATTAATTTTGACTTGAAATGAGTTTCAAATTCAAATAGATTTTGTTTTAAAATGTTAATTATTTTTTCTTTTTTTTAATTTTTTTTAGTTTATCGGTAAGTTAGTCCTTAATTTTCAAAGTTTTACAGTTAATATCTTTA
>KB668133.1:278067-290376 GCA_000349065.1 Anopheles quadriannulatus | reverse complement strand
CTGGCGTGGGATAGTGGTAATATTTAATTTAGCTTATCAAAAACCACGCCGGGGTGGAAGTTTGCGTAAAACGTGATGAAACTTGCAGTGAGATCGTGGTCTTGGAAATAAGGGAATTGACATCGTGTCAAGATGTCTTAGTTTGTGAGTTGCTAAGTTTGGTACGGGGTGAAGTCTACGTCTGGGGGTGAAGGTATCAGTGGTGGGGGTGTTGTTAAGTGTTGTGAAAATAAGTTTATTGTTGTGATATTAATATTTAGCTGTGGGTTGGGTGATTCGTATTTTAAGCAATCTTTTGGTAGGTTCGCTACGAATTGTTCAACAAGAATGCAATCATTAGTTTTGGAACGCCTGGAAGTATGCAATATATTACTTTATTAATACCTTTGATTATTATTATTAGAAAATAGTATAACTTCTGGCGTTGCTTAACGTACTTAAACACAGTTTGCATATCTTTAGGAGGGATGCTTTCTTTGCGCAGCCTAATTGTATGCAACTTTCTTCACAAACTAGTGGTCCATGGAACAATCTAAGCAATGCGTTAATAATCTAATAAAACCCATGCGAATCTTAAACAGATTTAAATTATAAATAAAAAAAAACTTAATTGACCATATTTATTGTATGCCCCATACATTCACTGTTACTTAGGCATTAGGTTATTTCTAAAACTGTTTTATTTTTAAACAAAAAGGTCCAAAGCAGCATGCGGCGGAACGTCAACGAAAGTAATATCAAATCAAACTTTATTAACGTTGTCATGGTACGAAGAGTGCAACTGTCTGACGCCTTCCGAGCTACGGCGCTGAAGTGGTTGTAAATATATATTTCCCGTTTCTCCACAACCTCTTAATGGCCCTTGAAATACAAAATGGAGGTAGCAAAGTTGCATCCTTGCTTGAGGAGCCGCGACAGAGCGACTGTTTAGTTAGTTACCACTCCCCACGGTCGCAAGTCTCAAGCATCAGGGGGATCAGGAACCTGTTTGATGATTTGTGCCAACTGCTGTGATATTTCTTTCTTGCTGTCTTTCTTTTTTTTTTTCATTTCAAATCGTCGTAAAAAGTTTACCGTCAACTCTTGATTGCGAGACGGTACGTACGTGTATGTATGTGTGTTTGGTTGAAGGATGTGTCTAAAAGATCCGCTAAACCCAACCAAACCTTCTGTACCTGTTGCACACTGTTAACTCGTGAAAGAGGAGAAAGTATTCAACTCAAGCAGAAAAGCAAAAAAAAAAAAAAAAGAATAAAACCAAACCGTAAAGCAGCGTCGGACGGTGATTCTTGATGATTATAAATTTTTGTGCAATATTTTTGTGCTGCTGCTGCTGCTGCATGGTGCAAAAGTTCATCACCAACATCCACACATCGGGAATGGGGAGACACGGGTGTCGGCCGGTGCAAGTGGGAGGTGAGATATCACCATTTTACTTGATTAAAATCAACTTTATGTCTTCGTGTGAGAAAGTTTTCCCCGTCCTACGGTGACGCTCGAGACCCGGAGACGATGATAATGAATTGGATGCTGCAAAAAGAGATGCGCCCAAGGCACGCCATTTTCCCGCGTGATGTGCAGAGGAGCCAGTCAGTCAGTTTGACTTTGTGCGAAGTCTTTTGGTAACGCTTTCTGGCTCTTATTCGTGTTGGTGTATGTGCGGCGCACACTACTGCACACTCAGTGGCAGATCTCTGTAAGCCAGACAGGAGTTTGAGATGTATTTTCGTACTTCCGAGTCGTCTCAATGAGTGAAAAAAAGAAAACCTCCAGGAAGCAAGTTCGGTGATAAACTGCAGAACGTGTAATGCTTGATACCATATTCACATGCGATTTTTGAACGATAGCACCTTGGCACGATGCAATCCTGTCGGTGCAAAAGCGAAGGTCGAAATCGTAACGCTGCACAACTTTGACTTCGGGAGAGTGGAGCAAAAATGAAAAAAAATGGTGGGAAATGCGAGACGATTCGTTACTATTATCGGTGCGGGGAATTAGTGTGGAGTGCTAGAGTGCTCCTTCCAGCACGGCGATGTGCGTGTTTGCGTGCTAGGTGTTGGTTTAAGGATGGTCTCACTACCCTTGAATCGACCGTCTCGCACCATATCCAATATCGGAAAGTCAGTTTGATGTGCGCCGGAGGAGGGCGTGCGAAGCTGCGAGTTTCGTGACGACTTTAGCGCTCTCTCGTCCTCGTCGATATCGGTGTTTTGCTCGCCGAACTTCAAGCTCAAAGTGGGAAAAGTTAATTCGAGCGAGAAAAAGTTAAATGAAAAACTGTCGTGCGAAAATCTTAAACTGGCCAAACTGGGTGACGGGTGTTAAGGTGCTGTACCCGTGGCGGGGAGGAAAGCCAACACGAACAAAGTGAAACGCAATCGATCGGAAAACGCCGGTGCAGAACTGTACCAGCACTTTCCTGTGTGGGTGGGTTTGGATGTGTGTGTGTGTGAAGTGAACTCAAAATTACTTCTGACTTTTGATGAAATTAAACTTTTGCCTGGTTGGAAGAACATGTTGGGCGAAAGCCGTTTTTGTGTGCTTGAACTGCTGTTGAATTTTTACAATCTTTAGAACGTTTTTGTTACATTTTCGTGAAGCATTGCCTATGCTGTTTGTTGCTGTCTGCAATTTCAATTGATAGTTTACATGAAAATAGATGATAATGCTGCAAAAGCTGTATGTATTTTTGCGATTAAAAATAGCGCTAATTCTTTGTGATAGAAATTTGTTCTTCTGCCTCATAATGAATGATACCTTTCATTTCATTTTTTTAAAGCCTGGATCGAAAAATCTTCTCATAAATGGGTGGCACAATGCTTTGTTTAAAATATGCTCAAATCAATTCATTTATATTATTCTCAGCTTCAACTACCTCAACCCACCAAGCAGTCGTTAGCAGCCTTAACTTTACGACTAATCATCGATCCATAAATTAATGTCAAACCAACTCAATCGTTGTCACACCTGGCAGCAACAGCGGGAACTTAAGTTCAGTATTGAGCATTAGCTCGTCAAAGGGATGCCTGATTGATCTGGATTACAAAAACAAAGGCCGGGCACATTTATCTTCCCGCAAGGCGGCTCCTGGTACCTGGTTAAAGAGCTTACGGGAAAAAAGATGCCGGAAGCTGGTAGCATGGGACGATGGAATTTTGATCGATTTTCGCCCCTATTTCGAAAGGGGTTCTAATCGGAAGCTAATTAATCTAAGGCACAGAGGAAAGGGATGGAAAAACATTTTACAGTGCGGAGCAGCAGCTTCGATTCGTTGTAAAAATCGACAGCAGAACGGCTTAGAAAGGAAGACATTAATTAAGCCTAATGATCGGTTGTGCAGGAGGAGACATTTAACTACTAAAAGAAGTCGTTGAATGGTAAATAAAGAGCTGAATGTGGCGAAAAGTCTCGTTAGCATCTGAAGCAGAGTGTTCTATGGAAGCAGTGAATCATTTCCTGAGAAAGCTAATTAATTACCCGTTGGAGCTCGCACAACTGTCAACTTTAAGATATGTGATTATTTTTAATCGATTCTTTCTAGTTGATGTTAAAAGTGTTGTGTTGTGTGTATTTATTAATTTAAATTTAATTGTTGTTGCAAATGTTGGCTTCTCAACATCGTATTGAAAGTGAAAAGCGCCTAATCCAATGTACACGCTTGCTGTACCTTACTGCAACTTGTTCCTATTTGAAAGAATTTTAAACATGTAGGCTTTAATATATTATGGACTTGTTCTTGTATTATTAGAGCTATGTTTCCAATTAGATATAGTTTTTTTAATAACTTCACGTAACCTACTCCACTCCTCTGTGGCAAAATGATGCAAACGTCATTCGTTTGCCTACATGCAGGCGTTTGGTTTATTAGTTAAAAAAGGCACAAGTACAATAATCTTCGTTCGTTGTAAGCAAACTTGTAATCTTTCAAAGAATAATATTTCTAACCGCATCCATTATGTGTCTTTCCGTTGCGTATTTATATAATTTGATAAAGTATGGCAGTTACGGCCCTATTCGCTTTGCTACGCGCCTCCAAGTAGGCAATCGTTTTTACAAATCATCAAAGGTATTGCCTTTGTACAACGTAAAACTTGCGTTGAAACGGCTTGATTGGGGCAATTTTTCTGATCCACAGTAGCAATGCAAACATCATCAGCCTGGAAAAATTGCCAACCAACCATTATAGGTGCTTTTCCGCACGATTGACTTAATGCTGCTGGAGTAAAGAATTTCTTCCTGGAGGGAACACCTTCAATGCCATGCAAAACTACTCCCCTCATGTAGTCTGTTTTCACATTTTATTTTTTTAATTTAAAAAACAGCAAAATGAACAACAGTGATAATTACTCAAGCAGCAGGATAAGCTCCGGCCGTGCAATGTATAATAAAGATCTCACACCACTGCTTCGTGCACCCCGAAACGTTCCGCTTCCTGTGTAGGGCAAGGATAACACGGGCAGATCAATTAACAACAACACAGATTATGTGTGTATATCGTGTGCACAGGGGGTTGTTCCGGGACCGGGAACGTCGTTCACGCACTGCGAACGCATCTCCGGGCCCGCTTTTCGCAAGGAGCGTTTTCCACTCAAACGCACATTGGGGAAGCTCACTGGACCAAAACCAAAATAACTAACCCGGCACGGGATGCGGCACTGCACTGGGGACGGGACCGTACGTTGGGAAGAAGAACACATGCGGAAGTGCCGGGCGTTGCTGTGGGATGATGGGACAAAAGGTGTGTGTATAATAAACTGCACCCAGCATCGATCGTTCAGGGTAAATGTGACGTGAGTGCGACGGCCTTACCGTCCCGTCGCCCGGCTGCGTTGGGGGCTGCTCTCTTGCTCAGCCCGCGAAAAAGGGGTCCGCTTTACGCTCGGTGGCCCGAAAACGGCCTGCTAATAACTATAATGAGACCGGTTGGCTGGAAATTGCAACGCGTTCGGTAAAGAGGGGAAGAACAATAACAGTGCTCCCGATGCTGTGATGATGCTTTCGTAAGGGAGATTTATTGTGGTAAATAATTGATATAAATAAAAAAGCGATAAAATTGAATATAAAAATCTTGAAAGTCTGAATACTCTCCTAAAAAGTGTCTAAAATTCTCATCAAAAAAAGACCCCCTTTTCATCCACCTGGTGCTTTCTGCAAGGATGAATCGGTATATAAATAATCCAATCCAGCACTCGGTCGGGGCTTTATCTATTTGACCTCATTAACAGATGGATCGGTCAGTATCCTCCCTGGCCGATTCCAGCACAAAACGGAGACTGGCCCTTGCTAATGGTGCGGTGGCCCTACTGGCCAGTGTGGCCCGTTTGCTCTGATGAAGTCCAGTGCGTGTTGATGATGATGATGTTGCACGGGCAGGCATTCCTAACCGTGCCGGGCACCTTCATGCATTCGCCTGTACCGCAGTTACCTGTACCCCATGGACCCGGTTCGCCGCCTACTTCGCCAGGGGTTTTTTGGAATGCGCGCTATGTGCGCCTATCTGCAACCCTCAGGACCGCCCGAGTTGATGCTTTTGATTTAACTCATTAGGCGCAGGCAAAACGCATTGAACCGAACACACACACACGGCCACACCACATCACACCCAGCTCCGCGGCGCTAGAGAAAATACGCTTCACGTACGCACAAAGCCTTTGCGCCGCGGCTGCGAGTACGAGTTCTTCGGAAGCATCGAGAACGGGGCCCGCTTTCTCCACACAGAGCATCGCACACATACTCGCGCTCGATAATTATAACGATATAAAATTAAACACGAACGCGGTACGGAACCGAAACCGAAATTTCCGCACCGATAGGCGGTACCAGTACCTTGGGTTTCGCGATTTCGATGCGATGTAATAACGGTGCAACCGCGGTGCGTTGAATGAAGGAAAAGCGTCGGCCATTTTCCACCACCGAGTGTGGTGGGAAAATGCTCCAACTGTGTGTGTGTGTGTGTGTGTGTGTGTGTTAGGATATTTGTGTGGATTGTTTTCCACTGCCATTGGGGGGAGCAAAGGAAGGGCAACGATAAGAGGATTCTCGGGTTTACTTGCGTAAACAGTGCCAGTTTTTCATTCAGAAATGTATGTGGTGTATTGCATTACTTAGTTAAGGGGGTAAGAGCGGTTCAGGGGAGTGGTTCGGGAAAGTGTTCAATGCTCTTCAATGGAAGGCGTTGGGATGGTTTAGCGTAGGTCCAATTATTCGAGTCCGTATTCGAGAGCGGATTTGGTAACAGCAGCTGATTTGAATGGTGCTGGAATTTCATCGTATTTTGCATACCTTTAGGCGTAAGCAAAAATTAAACCTTCTTTGTTGAAATAAAAATCAATTTAGCTTTTTAATTTGTAATGTTTCAGAAAAGCATGTGTTATAAATTGCGAGATTTGCGCTGCATAATTGTGCAGCTAAAGCTTCGAAGCATAATTTTGCCTAACTTTAGGCGTATTTTAAGGACAGAGTCACGTCAGTCTACCTTAACACTGTAGTCCAAATAATGGTTGAGTTGAATAAAACAGTTTATTCAATTATTTGGGTACCCTAATTAATGGAAACCAGCCTCAAAAGAGGTATTGTTTTGTATTTTACATCAATTGAGTGCAACAATAATCTTCAAAACCATAGCCTGAAGCATTTTTGTTGTGCAATATGTAATGATCCATAGCAACATTGTTGAATATTGAATATATTTCAGCATTATTTATCTTAACAAACTTTGCATCCAATATGAAGTTGTTGAACTTTCAGAAAGTGTTCTTAAAACGATGGATTGCCAGCAATTCTAAGTGATGATCACAACGTATCACACTAAGCCCTGTTAAGGGCAAACACAGTGAAAGAATGTTTGCTGTGGAATGTGTTTCGTACGCTGCAAACAGTAATACACAGCAAAGAAAAGCATTCTTCATCTAGCTCACCTTGTTAGAGACAATAATACACTGTAACATACTCCTACCTACGAAGGGTCCAGCACCCCCCAGAGCGTTCCTTCTAATAATGCTCCAACCGAACGGGTAAGGAATTTAATTGCAAACAAAGCTGCAGGAATGTCGGGGCACCGTTGCAGCATAGCACACCGAGCGGACGAGCGGTATGCTGCAGCACTACCTCTCCCGGGGACTGAGGGTTTGAACATCCGGATGATTCAATCAATTACGCAGCCATATGCAATATCTATATCATCTTGCTGCACAACGCTCGCTCTACATGATTTCACCCGGGCCCACCACGGTACCACGTGAGCCGTCCACAATGCTCATCTAAATTAAATGCACTCCCAGCTGGTTGTGTGTATTTTGTCATTGTAATCCGTTTTGAAGTGCCGGGCGAGACAACTAATAAAGCGAGAAAATGGCAGTAGCAGGAAGCAAAAGACACTCATACTCATACCGAAAGATATTGTACAGACAGTGTGAACAAAAAACGGGAATGCCTCAAACAAAAAAGCAAAATAGCTCCGGGTGAGCAGGGTGCAAAAGTATGAAAATCAAATTGCACCCCGATGTGCCCGATGATAGACGCGTTTCGTCGTCGTCGTCGTCGTTTGTTGGGAGACAATTTCCCCCTTCTTTTTGGAATGGCGATAAGAAGATGATCCCGCAAGGGTGAGCATTTTGCAGGAACGTTGCACCTGTAAAGGGCAGGGCAACACCATTCGGGGGCCAGCTGTCAAGCTCAAGGAACGACCCAGGTGTAAACCCAGGTCAGAACAGGATGCTCTACACGGACAGCAAAACGACTCACACAACGCAACGGACCGAAATGGGAGGGGGGGGCAAATAGCATGAATGTAATAAAATTGTTGAATCTATTTCACATGAAAACGTACCCTCGTACAGGTTGATGTAGGTTGTTGGGATAGGAATAAGAAAAAACCCCGGGAGAAATATGCTCACAACAGCAGCATAGTTGGTAGGTGTCTTATCGTTTGAAATGTGTCATGTTGTGGGAGTGCAATTTGCAATGGAAATGATATATTGCACAAGATTAGGTTAGTTTATTGCTGTAGAACATGTTTTTTTCCTCAAACACTTTAATATAATTATAAGCTAATCTAAAAGCCCCTCGTTCCCCTTTAACGTTGATTCCATTTCATCTTATAGCCCAAAAACAGGAACTAGTTCGCTTCTTCTTCTTGGTACATTTTACCCCAAAAAATCCCAGTACAGCAGCAATTTCAATGAAGCGTTTAACCCATGCTTGGACCTGAGCAAAACTCTTCACTTCGATCAGCTACTTCATTAGCTTATCGATGCTGTTACTCCTTTCGAGTGTGGCCATTAGTTCCGTTGGGAGGGAAAAGTTGTTCACGAAAGCACCACAACCCTATCCGTCAGTGGAATTCATCGTCCACCAAAGCAGGATGCTGGCCTCCTTCTCCGAGCCGGTTAGTACTGAAAGGACCTCAGGAGGAAAAAGAAGCAAACAGTAAAACAGCAAGCAAACTACTCGCCGCTTCGCTTAGATAAACATCGGAACGGAATCAAATGAGCAACTTTCTTACACTGCGGCGAGGTTAATGGTGGTAGTTGGTGGTTGAAAAACCGGGACGAGATCCAATCGATGATCGCGCTCTGTGAGGGAAAAATAGGATATAAACACACCAAAAAAAACCCCTATCTCGGCGTATTAATGCATTGCGCTTGAAATCGCGTACCGAACATGAGGAACAGAGCGTTAAACAACAGGAAAAACTAACATTGAAAGAGGCACAACAAAAAAGTCCTCCCTCGGACCCAAATGATTCGATCGTTTTGGTTCTCCGCGTTCGTTTAAGATTTAGAGCCCCAATTCAGATGGCTTCAAATGCAGCAATGAAGAGAAGGAAAAAAGCTCAATGCAAAGTCGGTAAACAAAACTGCGCGAAACTGACTCCCGATCACACGCGGTGCTGTGGGGATTTAGTGGACGAAGCACAAACACACCCACGGAGAGAGAGAGTGTGCTCGCGATAAGCGCAAACAAACTACATAAACAGGAAGTAATTAGTTGATGAGTTTCGATTACTCCAAGCTTCGAAAGAGCCACGGGGTCAGCGGGGTTTTGGACTTTATCGTACGGTTTTTTTTTTGCCCCATGTCTAGAGCATGTCCGAACCTTAACACGGTCGAAACACAGTGCAAGAATGAGAGTGGAAGGAGGGAAAAAAAGGAAAACTAGTGCAATTCAATACACGAATGGAGGTGGTCCCGAGTCGAGTGGGCAAACGTCGTCGATAACGGGGATGCCGTCCTGCGCGAAACTTTTTGCCCACGTCCACGTCCCCCCGCCACTCGTCTTGTTCGACAATCTAATTCGTTGAGCATGACTGGAATCAAATCCGTATAATCCGGTTTGTTCGGTTTCGGAAGGTTGTGCCGGCTCATCTTGTTGCTTGATGCTATCCCAGCGAATCGTGGAAGATAAGGAAAAAAACCCCTCGAAGAGAAAGGTGAAAACGTGGGGAACGGGGCGGTTGTCGAGTAGTTTTAGCCGCACAATTACCACGAGCTAAAAGTGCTGTTTGAAAAAGTTAGCAAATGAGCAAAATATCAACCACCATTTGCCCCTTTCTCTCCCCCGTGCCAGATTCTTGCCTAATGGTGGAGTCTTCCGGGTATTTTACCTCCCGCTTTATAGACACTGCCATACGGAAAGTCTTATCGGAGGTTTTGTCGTCACCAGTCACTGGGTGATGGTGATGATTCGGATCCTATCACCCAAACGACATAATCTAGCAGTTGAGCTAACCAATCGACGGTGGAGTCGATGTGGTGGAGTCTCCGCCTGCTGTATGCCAACTTTTCCCATAAATGTCGTACACGATGCAAGATGTAGTTTGCCATCCGTTAAAGGAGCTAGAGTGTGAGGAAGTTTGCATAGTTTTCCAATATTGTTCCCACACACATACTCTCTCTCCTCCTTTACAGCTATCGATTGCCATTTGCAGTGTAACTGAGTTTGTGTGTTTTGTTAGTTTGGATGCTCAACCACACCTCACAGGCATTATGGGGCGCTACGCGTTGGTCCCGCACAGGTGTGACGACGGGGATTTTCTCGATAAAAGCAACAAAGGCAATAAAAATGCCATCCCCCTCCATCCCATTCATAGAACTTAGTTTCTGCTGCAGCTCCTTAAGGCAAGCTTAATGCATCGGTAGCTTGGTAGCAAAACATTATCAAGATGCGAGAGGAAAAAAAAACAACACAGACCATCATCCCAAACCAACGTACATTTGTGGGTGTTTGCAATATCTAGGGAGGGAAAAGAATGCACTAGAAGCATTCGTACGAGTGCATCCGTCGGAATGGAATTGTGGAAAACGAGCTCATACCTACACAAACAAACATGTTTACGAAAATGTGTACCCATCCTTGACTAGTTTTTGTGCTCGATCGGGGTACGGTACGGTGCTTCTGAGGCAAGTAAATGCTTGTCGAGCTGCTTTTGTATGAAAAAAGCTGAAATTGATGGAAATTCGGATGATTTCGTTCAAAAATGGTCTACATGGTTTAAAATGGTTGAAGTTCGACTTAAAAGAGCATTATGTTAAAGAAACTGCATACCTTTAGGCGTATTTCAATGTGTATAAAGCACATTTTATGATTTGCAATGCAAATTGCATCCTTTTAGGCGTACATGTACGCTTCAAGTAAAGGGAAATGATGCTGCGCGAAACAACAAACTTATTTGTCATATTGAAGAACGCTTTTTATTTGTTTTCTGTTTTAAAACATGCGATATAAACAATACGAATTTCTCCCACGAGACTGTTGCGTTCAAATGATTAAAATGTTATACATCATTCATATGGCATAACAACGATGACAAAGCACTTAGCAGGCTTACTACGATTTGCCACCGCCTTCACTCCGATTCGATTTCCGGCACAGCAACAACCGGCCCACCGCGTTGCACAAACCGAGCACAAAATATGCATTGGGTTTGGAAATTGGAAAATTATAATACCTCAATATTGACTGGGTAATAGTGCCGTTGTTGCTGATGCATTCCACTTAGCCGCTGCACGGTGGCTTTCCTTCTTGGTGAAGCAGCCCCGGTACACGGTTGTGCTCGAGAGTTCCGCCCGAAGGGCGCAAACGGAAGCGGATATTATGATTGTTGCACACGGACGGAGCGAAGTGTCTGGCGCTGACGGGATGGGCCGTGGGGCCGTGTGGTTCCTTCAGACGGATGTAGATTGAAGACACTTGAGGCGATGGGCCATGGGTGCGCATGTTGCGCCCAGCGCTGCCAGCTAGAACACTGCACCGAATCTTCCCTGTTATACGCTTACACATGCAGCATACGGCGGACGAGGGACGTGGTGGGACGTTCTTTTTCTCCCGCTTCGCTCGTTTGTTGCATCGCGTACACAAGTACAAGGAGGCAGCTCGTTATGCGCCGGCAGGTTTATCAGACCAAACCAGCAGCATCATAATGCAGCACGTCTTCAACTTACATGAGGGCTGCTGCTGCTGCTGCTGCTACTGTTGCCGCTTGTGCTTGTTGTTCTGGGGGTTGGAGATGATTTTGCTAATTTGCAGCCCGAGGCTGACCGGCGCTGCTTGTTGACTTGTTGACTATTGGATCATGCGATTTAATCTCGTGTGCTGCATTTCACCTTAAGCAGCTTATACATACGGCAGCCAGCACGACAGCATCGCTTGCAAGCTACTTGCGCTGTGAGCAAATTTAATCATTTTCTTGGGTAGAACATTTTTCCGCCTCATTGTTATCCCACACAAGACAAAGGAAAAGCTCGTGATTGGCTTGTTTTTTTGTTTACGATCCTATTTACATGTTTTGTTGCGAGCTCCAGCTAGCTGATAAGTTTGATGGATCGTGATGTGGTTATTGATTGCCGTTCGGGGCCAACACAGGCCACACGATTAACAAGCAAAGCGGGAATGGAAAACAGTTGGTCGTAAAAATGTCAAACCAGGGTAACGGCCGCATCTTACCACCTCACCACCGGGCATACATTTCACACCCACTTCCAGGGTGTACAGTGTTTCCTTCGACATCCAGAGCTTGGGTTAAAGTGAATCGCTTTTTTGGGGGGCACCACACAACAAAACCATTCCGCCGATGCTCTGTGTATCAAACGGAGCCCAATGGGGATGTGGTTCAACCGATAAGAAATCAAATTTGCCTGAACAAACAGCCACATAAAGCTCGTGCGAACAGGCTGGAACCGGATTTAAGACTCACACACATCACGTTGGTGTGTGTGTGTGTGAGAGATTTCTTTCGCACGACCTCGATACAAGATTTCCCGTTTAATGGTGACGAAAACCCATTTCTCGGACGGATCATCAAAGGGAACG
>KB668133.1:260517-271042 GCA_000349065.1 Anopheles quadriannulatus | reverse complement strand
GAAAAAAGGAAGTCCCAACCGAACCACCCCAACCAGAAGCGGGTGTCTAATTATGGTCATTTGCAAGCACATTTGGCTTGCCTCTGCCTTTCTCATACCCTGCGTCCACTCGTTCTTCTCTTTGACCACCGCAAAATAATTAGCACTAATCTGTGAATTTTTAATAAGCACATCAACCTCCCCCCGAAAAAAACCCCTGGCGAAAGCTGGCCGGATGCGGTGGCGCGCGGAAGAATGGATGAAAGTTTTTATCACTGTTTTGTTACTATTTGTGGAGTTTGTTGATTTTTCGTTTTTTTATTTAGCTTTCATTTTAGTTTGGTGCTAGTTGCGGCTGTTGACCGTATAATGAAGGATTTTGGGCTGCGAAAACAGCGATAACTATTAAGCGAGGTTAGTGGTAGTGCGAGCTAAAACAATTTTACGATGAAATTATTCCACAATGCTGTTCGATGTTTCATACCAGCTATGGTACCGGAAAAATGGTTCATTTGCTCGCTTGCCTCTTGGTGTCTTGCTCTTAAATGGGAAGGAATGAGGTTCTTCCTTACCATTCACATACATACACAAGCGCGCGCGCGAATCACTTACTCGCGGAGAAGGATTCACTTTACCCGTACGTTTCCGTCCGCACTTGGTGTGCCGTTTTGCTTCCAGCACTTTTTCACTCGCTGCGAGATCATGAAGGCGTAGTGTGTGTGTGTGTGAAGGAGAAGAGACGGACGAGCAGAGGATGGCCGAGCATAAGTGCAAGATGCACAATTGCACGCGCTCCCGCCCAATGCCGTCAAAAGCCGCGCGCCACAAGTGAAACTTTTGGCCCACGGTGTAAAGTAAAGTTTATTGCACAATCTTGTGTTTCCCACTTAGCCCTGGAAAGCGGGAGCTGTTTTTAGTGGGTGGCAAATGAGGAGAGGGGGAGTGTGATGGCAAACCGCCGCCGCCTCGTCTGCCATCTCAAATCGTCCTTGTGCTGAAATTGGAAGGTATGTGTAATTGAGCTCGGAGTGCAGCTGTAACAAGGAAAAAGCGAGACCAATGTGTGTGTGTGTGTGTGTGTGTGTGGCTGTGGGGGTACTGCGAAGGAGCGGAATCAAATTAATGCATTATTGCAGTTTGTTGGCACCTTGTTCGTTTGGAGCCGGAAGCGCTACCGAGAGAGAGAGAGAGCGAAGGGAGGGAAACGCTTCCGGGGGGCAGCTACAGCATGAAAATGTGTGAAGATGATGAGAGTTTTGTTGTTCCGGAAAACGGTGCTTAAGGGGTCAAGTTGTAAAGTGAACTTCTGCCTTCCCGCATCACCTCCCACTCGCAAGATGCATCCCTAAGAATCACTCCCGTTGCGCTGAGTGAATTGGGCGAACTGTGCGAACTTGCAATGTATTATTTCGGGGAAACTTATCTGCTCGCCCGGTCAACGACAGTTGTTTTGGGATTGTGAAAATTTGTGGCTCTAGGATGGATTGGGTTTTGTAGATGGGAAAGGGTTCAATAAAGTGCATTATTGGGTTTTGGGCCAGCAGGTGCATTTCGTGTTGCATCGAAACGTTTCTTAGTCCTGTCACTCATCAGAGGGAAATGGAAGAATCACTTCAATCTGTTGGATTGTTCGACTGTGAATGCTATAGACAAGGAATTTAATCAGTTCTGCAACTGACACGCATCGGAAAGAAAGGCGTTATTGTGTTTCTTGGATCGTTATAAAGGCCGGGGGACATTGTCCGTACTTGCTAGTGTAATTTCGATTTTCACTACGGCATCTGGCGGCGGCTGACCGAAACATTTTGCCTAACAGCTTGAAGCCGCTTCAGAAAATATGTGATTTTCCATGTTTTTTTTTTAAACTTAAAATGGATTAGAAAAGCTTTGTAAATGATAAGTGAATATGTTGTGCAACTATTTCAGCCATTTTCGAATAAAAAAACGGTTAAAAAAACTACTTAAATATTAGTTCCGGCAAAACCATTCCCTCGATGAGCAAAAAAAGCTTCCACCAGCCGCCGCCAGATGCGCCAGTGAAAATTGAAATTACACTAGCGAGTACGGATAATGTCCCACGGCCTTAAGAATCGTTAGTTGTACGAATCTCGTTATTTATTTTGTGTTTTTTTTTTTTTTTCATTTTGTTCAGATATTTACATACAAGACATACGATTTTTAAACTATAACCCCGTTTTTAACTTCCAATGTACACAGTTTTAGCATACTTTTAGGCGCTCAAGGCTCCGAACAGAACCAACAGTTGATGAGAAGAGGCGTAATGCTTCAGCTCAATGACTTTTTTTTTCTTTGCAAAATAAAGAGAAACTGTTGAAAGGGAATTATCCAGCCATACCTTACCTTAAATCTGTCACAGTGCATAAGGATACTCCTCAGCCTTTTGTTCCAATATTACTATTGTGCACTTATAGACACTATACACGCTATTGTCACCTGCTTTAAGTGTGCCCGCATCTTCCCAAGTCGTTCTTATTTCTTCTGTACTAAATCGAATGACATTTGCAGGCAGTAGGCAGACCGCACTTGGCACCTTTAGAGTGTTGCAATTTCCGTTTTTGCACGAAGAAGCAATACCGTTCCCCGTCTCTTTCCTATTTCCCCCCTATCCACATTAGAAGCCCTGCAGTGCGAGCTGCTGGCAAATTGAATTTTGCGTTTCGGACGCAACTCAACTCACAGAAGCTGACGCACTGCAACAAACAACAGCAGCAAAAAAAGACACAGCCAGATAGAACAGTGCCAAGCGTTGCGATTCTTCGCAAGCAGGTTGGAGCAGGGAAGGACGTGCGAAGAGCGAACGCGTAACTGCCTGACAGATCCTTAAAATACGTGCAGAGTAGGCGATCGAATGACGAAGAAATTGCAGACCACCAAGTGTTCGAGATATAAAGGAACGCAAGGAAGGGCTCCGCAGCACGCGGCAGTGCGATGCAACAACCGAATCCATCCATCACTTGCTGCAGGGCACAGTAGAGAGAACATCACTGCTGCAGCACCGTTCAAAGACACTACACTCACACTACACTACAGCCCGAAGACAGTTGCAGTTGCACAACGAATATTCAATTACGAAATCACGGATAGAAAGATAGGTTATTTCATGCTTATTTACGGTAGAAATTTAATTTCCCCTCCGCTTTGAAGGGAAAGGCTTGGTTGGGGGAGCCAACCAGAAGGGTTGCACATGGTGGCTCCAGCTCTGCAGCCATCTTACAGAAGTGGTTTAGCTGCTGGGGTGCGCAGTGGCGCAGGAAGAGGAAGCATAAAACAGTTGCTGCAGAACGCAATTTCCGCAAACGGAAGTCCAATAAAATGGGACGTTCGCTTGCACCTTTCCGTCGAGGGCGTGCAAGGGTGTGGGTAATGGAATGCAACTGTGTGCAGTACTATTTTTTTTCTCTGTATTTTTTTTTCTTTTTGTATTTCTAACTGCATCAAACTCAACCCTTTGCTCGTCCTCAAAAGCGCCATGGCAGACAAATCGTCGAACGCTTCCGGGGTCCGAGTTTGCTGACAGGTTCACCGCGCGCCCGTCCGGCTCGCGTCCGGGTATGCGCTTGGTTGCGTGTGGCGGGCGATGTCCGGAAAATGCGGCACACTACCGCAACTCTCTTTCGCCGCCAACGCCACAAGCCTTCCTAGTTTGATTGATGTTCCTCGGTAGCGCGGGACCGGTTTGGAAATGTGTAGAAAAACGGTTGTCAAAATCAATTTCGTCTTTGTTTTGCTTACTGCTTCATTATAACAAGCTGTCAGCTTCAAAGCCATGTGTGCTTGTGCGTTTGTGTGCATGTGTTATAGTGGTGGGAGGTGGGCTAGTAAAGGCAGAGTTGTCAAACGGTCTGCATGATTCAAAGTTTTAGTATGGCACTGGATGGTCTATCTGTTGGATTCGTTTTGGGTCGTCCACATACACGTAGAAGGCATTTTAGTTATAAGCTGATCGTTAGTTCTTGTTGATGAATGGTGAATGGTGAATTGATCCAGAATGAAGTTAGCGTGAAGTCTTATAAAATCTCCATGAGTGTTGAAGCATTTAACTCTCTTTGACTGAGTGACTACCCAGAGTGAAGAGTTAAGGCCTGGGTACATTGTCCCTAAAACTGTATGACGCTATGAGCTCTTTTGGAATCCCGGCCAAACTGATAAGGTTAGTTAGAATGACTATGACCAACGTCACTTGCCATGTGAGGGTGGATGGAAAACTCTCAGGACGTTTTGCTACCACCAAGGGGTTGCGCCTGGGGGACGGGCTTGCCTGTCTCCTATTCAACCTGGCGCTAGAGAGGGCTTTCCGCGACTCGAGGGTGGAGACTTCGAGAACCATCTTCTATAAGTCAACCCAGATCCTGGCATACGCTAATGATATAGACATCATTGGTCTGCGGCTCTCCTATGTAGCAGAAGCCTACCAAGGGATCGAGCAGGCGGCAGAGAACCTCGGATTGCAGATAAACGAGGCAAAGACCAAACTGATGGTGGCAACATCAGCGGCCCTACCAACAAATAATCAGATTCTAAGTAAGCGTGACGTACAGATAGGTGAACGCACTTTTGAAGTCGTCCCAGAATTCTCCTATCTTGGGTCAAAGGTCAGCAACGACAATAGCATGGAAGCTGAGTTGCGCGCAAGGATGCTGGCTGCCAATCAGTTATTCTACAGCCTGGAAAATCAGTTCACCTCAAAGAACCTGTCGCGACGGACGAAGCTGGGACTGTATAGTAACTATATAGTACCGGTACTCACATACACCTCTGAGGCATGGGCACTGTCCAAATCTGACGAAACCCTCTCAGCCGCGTTCAAGAGGAAGATGCTCAGAAGGATACTTGGCCTATAATGACGAGCTATACGAGATGTACGGCGACCTCACTGTCGTACAGCGTATCAAGCACGCCAGGCTACGGTCGGCTGGCCATGTTGTACGCATGGAAATGGACGACCCAGCCCGTAAAGTCTTTTTAGGCCGTCCACAAGGACAGAGGAGGCGTGGTAGGCCCAAATTGAGGTGGCAAGATGGCGTGGAGGCGTCCGCCAATAAGGCCGGGATAACGGACTGGCCGACGAAGGCGCGAGACCGTGAGCGGTTTCGGACACTCCTGAGGCAGGCCAAGACCGCAAAGCGGTTGTAGCGCCGGATAAGTAAGTAAGTAACATTGTCCGTACTTCCTAATGTAATTTTGATTTTCACTAGCGCATCTGGCGGAGGCTGGTGGAAGCCTTTTTTTGGTCATCGAGGGAATGGTCGTGTTGGATCTCAAATTTAGGCAGTTTTTTACCGTTTTTTGATGCGAAAATACAATGCGAAAATATATGTATATATGTTGCACAACATTTGCATATTGCAAAGTTGCATTTATCTATCAATTACAAAGCTTTTTGAGTCCAATTTAAGTAAAAAAAACACGGAAAAATCATATATTTTCTGAAGCGGCTCCAAATTGTTTGGCAAAATGTTTCGGTCAGCCGCCGCCAGATGTGCGTTAGTGAAAATCGAAATTACACTAGTGAGTACAGACAATGTACCCCATTGTACAATGTACGGCCTTTACATTACGGATTGAGACTCAATGCTGTAAATAGTTATCTAAATCTGATTGTTCTGAGTGTTGATCTGTTGTTGATTTTTCATATTGAGTCTACAAACCTCATTTTCTTCTCTTTGTGCTTCACTGTGAGCTACTACTCGCTGTGAAGTGAGTTAAACAACTCATAGAGAGGTTACTCTTGGGAGGATTCACGAGACTTAACTTTTGAAACAGTTCGCGAGAGTTACCCTTCGAAAGTGTTCATTTCACGAATTATTTTATTCGCTGTAATATAATAACTAGACTGCTTGGAGGGTTAAGTCAATCTTCGATTCTACTTTCACAAAAGGGTGATTTAACTCACATATGACTTGATTCAAGATGCGTGAGCTGCGAGTCTCAGCAAAGAGTTAAATCCCAAAAAAGTTAAATAAACTCTTCGCGATGTTTTAATACTCACAGACTCTTTGAAATTGAGTTTTTAGATCACCAGTACTCTAATTAAAGGTTCTAAATTAAATTAAGTTAAAGGAAAATGCTCCATTGCTTCAAATGCTTTTTCTACTAAATAAAGGATGAGTTTGACTCTTCTGCCGATCGCTCAAAAGTTAAGTCTACCTTCCTCTATAAACAATAAACAAAAACCAAGCTCTACGTTTGATAAAGGTCTCAAGCAATGGGCCCTCTCCCTGTCAGAAGCAGCAAGCGCAAATGCACACTGTTTACCCGTTGACAGATAGAGATTGGATTCAATAGTGCATCCTTTTTTAATTGATTTTAATGGATACCAACTCTACCCTGCCACAACCACGCACGCGGTAGCTGCTACCGGGGGTTGACCTTTTCGCAGTCGTGGGCCCATTTTTTTTTTTGCTACCTTTCGAACCACCCCTCCTCCTGTGTTTGTCACCCTCCCGGTCCCGGAGAAACGGTGTAATTAATGAATCCTCGCCTCGAGAGGAACGCGCTTCACCCAACGGTGCAACATCGGCGACGCGAACCTTCGGCACGCGGCGGGAAAGGCCATGCCCGCGCGACTCAAGACAAATAAACAGTCAATGATTGATGACATTTCTCGTCGATTTCTGTCCACCGTGCCGGCGTCCTCTCGGTACACGAGTGAACAAATAAAACAGCTCGCAGCAAGTTTCACGGCCCACGGCTGGCGAACCATCAGCAATGGAGATGGAAATTGGATTCCAGTTGCGGCGGAGGATGAAGAGGTCGGGCCGCGCCCGATCGTACCTTTCCACCTTGATGAGATTCGCACGGGCTTTTTCTGTGCGTTGGAGGTTCCATTTTTTGTTCCTCTATTCTTTCGCTGTAGAGTAGCAACGTTGTGGCCGAAAAGTAGATGGGAGAATAGAGGGATGATGGGTGGAATTTTGCGTGCACGCGCCTGCATCCGACAGGGCACTGCATTAACCTCAGGTGTTGTCGGTGGCAGTTGTCGGTCGCAACCCGGGCTTGATTGAATACGTGTGCCTCATGCCACCGACCAGCAGCGACTCCTCATTCCCGGCACTGCTTATTGTTTTTTTTCGCTCCCCTCGCAACTGTCGCTGTCGATTGGAAAATGGATTGCTATGGGCAGAGGAGAGAGAGAAGGGAGAGAAAAAATTTGCATTCCTTTTCCATTTTCATTGCCGTTGTCAACAAACAACAAATTGTCAATGCATCATCATTTGTTCGCATAAAAATGCATTATGATTTATTTTACCTTTGCGCCCACCCCCGGATGGGTTCTGGGCGTGGGTTTGGGTGAACTTTTGTGTGAAAAATTGAAACCTTGCTCCAATGCATATATCACACAAAAAAAAAAAAAAAAAAAAAAAAAAAAAAAATGCAAACCATCCATCCAGCCATCATGTTGATTGTTGACGCAGAAATCAGTGGAATTTTTTGGAAGGTTTTTTTTGGCTGCTGCTTTTTGTTTTACACTGTCGTCCTGCGTGTAACATTGGAAAACCAACCGTGCATTCCGATTCTCCGGTAACACATTGTACTACGGTCGAAAATACAAACTGAAAAAATGAACCATCATTCACTATTGCTCGATGTTATTTGTATATGCTAAATTGGAAATTGCACAACAGCTCATCTATTTTCCATAGAACTGTTCTCTATTATTTACCTTTTCCTCGGAACTTTGATTTGCGCAATCTTCCCATCATCCACCGTCGATTGAGACTTCTTTGAAGAACAATTGACGCTTCAAAAACATTCACGTTACGCACCTGTAGTGCTTCTTCAGGGGAATTTTCCCAGCATTTCTAGCACGCGCTGATAGAATTTTATCATTTCTATTCAGCTCTACCAGAAAGATTGTCTCCCCCGGGCCTGGGCAGATTCCCTAGGCCCATTTCGTTTGACCTTCCCGTGATTTATACACGCTCGATTGGATGAAATAATTCCTGCTCTTTATCTGGCTAGAGCGCTGAAAACAACTTGAATTCCTTGTGTCAAGAGAGAGTAAGAGAGAGAGAGAGTGAGAGTGAGAGGGAAACTAGGTTACCGTGAAAAACGCCGACATTTTAGTGAGCTGTGAAGCCTCATCCCGGACCCGGTGGAATCTAATCGGCCTAGCCCTCCCCCTTTCCCATTTTGTGTGATTTTCCCCAGTTTCCAGTTGGCTTCCAAACCATTTTGTGATTGCATCACCGCCGGGATGCTGGGTGGATGCGATTTGGATTACAATTTGCCAGCAGCAGCGGGGCGAGCCTTTGCGTTTCGTTTCCACTGCCAGCTCTCCGAAGGCACCAGCGTATTGTTTGGGGTCACGTGTAGCCGTGTCACCGCGATCCTCTGTCGCTCCCGTGGGCAGTGGGCAATGCGCGCGAGCGGTAGATATTTCATTATTAAAGTCATAAATTATTTTAGGAATTTAATTAAACATATCGTACAGCTCTAATTGTGTGTGCCGATGGTACGATGTGAGCACATCGGTTGACACGGTTTGGCGAGCAAATTGCTTCCGTTTTGTTTTTTTTTTCCTTTTGCTTCTTTCTTTTTTTTTTGTACACGGGTACATACGAAGTGTAATTGTTCACTACCAGTCGGACCAGAGTGGACCCAATGATTCAGTGATGTGGTTTTGCTGGTTTATGCGGGGGATACTACTGGAAGAGATGGGCAAATGGGCGTTTTCATGTCATTAAATCGGGAATGTGTGTTTGTTGTTGTTGCTGTTGGCTTGCCTTTTTAAAGATAAAACTCCCTTTTTGCTGTATTGAGTTTGTGAATTGAACTGACGTTTGCTAATCTCATTATCAAATCGTTATCGATACGCTACTTCCGACGGGACGGGGGGTTGGCAGTTTACAGCAGCAATTAATTACTATTCATGTCACTTTAATTTGTCTTTTATTGGTTTTCGTTTCGGCAACCATGGACTACGTGCCAGGCTGTGATTTAGGGTACGTTTTTCGCAATCATTTGTTAATTTATCTGCTTTTTTGTGACGATTTTAAGTGAGCTAGATAATTTCGTCTGTTAACAGGGCCACCCAACAGAATTGTAGCGGTGTATGTTTTACCTTTAAACTAAGCCAATTTACTATCCAGCTACATTACCATATTCATAGATTGGTACAGGTTCCAATGTAATTCCTAGTTAAGTTCCTGATCCTCTTTGTGACGGTTTGAGCTACATTGAACATTGGGCCCACGGACCCTCCTTAGCTGTTCCGGAACTGATTACTAATACTGGCCTTGGAACTGATTCTGCACACATATCGGTCCTGGAACCGTCCTCGAACTCATACCGGTCCTGGAAGTGATCCCGAACCCAAACCAGCCCTAAAACTGATTATGTACCCAAACCAGATCTGGAACTAATTCTGATCCTATATCGGTCTTGGAAGTCATTGTGAACTCATACCGGTCTCGGAACCGGTTACTATCCCACACCGGCCCTGCAAGTGATCCCGAATCCAAACCAGCCCTGGAACGGATTCTGAATTTATGCCGGTCCTGGAAACGATATTAAACCCATACCGACCCTGGAACTGTTACCGAACTATTATCGATCCTGGAACTGATCATAATGCTATACTAAACCCATTCGGGTCCTGGAACTGATACTGAACCTATACCAGTCCCATGTACCCATAACGTCATAGAAATTGATACAGTTCCAATACCCTGAAACCAACATCAAACTCATACCGATCCTAGTACTGATCCTGAACACAAACCAGCCCCGGAACTAATTCTGAACTCATACCCATATCTTTTCTGGAAATGATACTAAACCTTTTCCGGCTACTGGATCGAATACTGCACTCAAATCGAACTGGATTTTTTTCTGGACATATTCCAATGAGAAATATTTTTTCCAATGAATCGTAAATATATCTTATTAACGTTCTTTAATTAGCTTCAAGCTGTAATGTGATGTAAGTTCTCAGTCTTCTTACTTTTACTGAAGAAATAATTCTCTTCCAGTCATGCAATCGTAAACTTACTTGTTTTTCTCAAATACTTTATTTTTTTCAACAGAACCTGCCCATTGTTGCCGAAAATTAGATTCATGAAATGTCATTACCATAACTTCAGTGTTGTTTTTTCCCGCAACCGAAAGAACAGTGCGTAAAATGGAACACCAACAATCACGACTTTAAACGGGCGAGTCGCTTAAATCCCACCGGACACACTGGCCCAGATTAACGGTAGCTACTTCCTGCTACTCGGTCCACTGTACAGTAATATTCCAACACAGCAGACAAGCCAGACAGAAGGAGAAAAAAAAACACACACACTCACAGAACAGAAGCTCCCTGCTCGGGGTAGCAAATGTAATCAAAGTTGCAAAGAAAATTAGTTAAATTAGTGCCAGCACTCGTATCCGCGTACTGTTGGCGCCGGCTGGTGGTGGTGGACCATCACCCAAAACCCAATCCAGTACAGGAAAGCACAGGAGATCACAAAGATTCCTTTTGGAAGAGACAGAGCGCATAGACGACGGGATTTTGGATGTCACTTCTCCGTCGTCGTCG
>KB668133.1:247842-257845 GCA_000349065.1 Anopheles quadriannulatus | reverse complement strand
CGCCCACTCAAACTCCCACCCGCAACACCGATACATCCTTGCGCGAAACGATTATGTGGCAGAAATGCAAAATTTGCATACTGATTTTTCGGATCTGACCACTCTCGGATGCTTTTTCGGGTACAGGCTCTCGGGTTTTGGCGTGTGTGGAATATCAATTTAGTCTCCGTGTGCGCTCCTAGTGGTGCACGGTGGTTTGGTAGGATGATTTTTCATTTATCAGTTGGCAAAGAACAAAAGGGCACCCGAGGTTCAAGACGTGGCGTGGTGCCCCGGCACAAGCTTTCCCGACACGTCGCCGCGTATCCGGTCGACGTGCCTGCCGAGCCGGCTGGTGTATTATTTTCTTCCTGCCAAGGCTTTCAAGGCCCTCGGGCGGTGGAAAAGCGTGACAAAATTTCCACTCACCGTTGCGCCGTAGCAATATGAAGCAATTTGAAACCGTTACGCAAAGGTAAACAGAACCTTCGCGATGCACACCAATCAAGGCGGGGTGAGTAACGTAAGATGGAAAAGTTGGCGATGGTTTATGAGAAAAATCCGCAAAAAAGCCGTACTTGTCGATGTCGGTAGAAACATTGAGGAAATTGCTCGATTTGTTTGTTTCTTTCGATTTTCCCCCCAACCAACCCACACACTCATCCGGTCGCCGGTCTTGGAAAGTATGATGGCTCGTCGTTGCCGTACTACAGCCCTTTCGCTTTACCACGCACACAGCAAAAGGATTTATTTTCAATTTTTCACTCACACCTGCCCACCCCTGGCTGGAGTTGCTGCGGCCGCGAAAGTGTCTGCATTCATTTACGGGCTTATAAATAAATAGAAAACTTTCCCGCATCCGCGCGTGGCGCTCAGCGCCCGGGATATGATGGCGCACCTGTGGCGCTCCTGACGGGCGTTCGTTCGTTCGGCCCTGTCCCGGGGGAGGGATGCAGATTTTCCCGACGCATCTGCTACCTTTTTTGTTGTTGTTTTATTTCTCCTTTTTTACCAACCTGGCTCTGCATTGGGTTTGCTACTACTACACTGCTGCTGCATTAATCAAGCAAAGATGGCGCCAATCTAAAGGCAAGAGCGCGCGCTACAGAACGCGGCCGGAAACGTACGTGGCGCAAACGTTTTCGCTTAATTGTAATAACCTGTCATAATCATGCCAAATGGGGTGCAAGGGTGCTGCTGCTGCTGCGGGGCTGTTGCAATCGGATCTGAAGCAGGGGAAATAAATTGTGGCAGTAATGAAGATTGAATTATGAAGAGTGTCTTTCCGTACGGTGTGTCCTTCGAGGTTGAAGGTGTCCTATTCGTTCTATAATTCATTAGGTAAGATATGGTGCTATTTTTTTATGCAGAGAGTGGCGTTTTTTTACTGAAATGAATGTTTCCTTGTTACAGGAAATGGATTCCTTGACACTTCCATTGTCTACTTCTTACCTTCATTTTGTCTGCGACACTTTGAACACATTGAAGATTGCAATGCTTTTCCACGGAAATCGATACCATCGTTGGTGTAGCCGCACACACAAACCAAAGCGATAGATTTGGAAGTGCGGCAAGAGTTTATCAGTTCACGTCCACAGAAACTTTGTGCAGGCGTACACAGAGTCCCGCACACCCGGGACTGTTGTGAATCGAATCTTCCGAAATCTATCGTTCTTTGAAAGGAAAAAAAAAGCAACCGGGACGATGTAATTTCGAATTTCAATAAGCCAGCTTTCCCGAAGCCGGATACGGATTGTGTATTGTGTGTTTCGGGCTGGGGGTGCGGGCTTTGTTTCATTGTTAGTTGCTTTCGTTTGCTTTTCCTTCCCTTCCCGTCTTCCTTTCAACCGGCTGTGTGCTACACAAGACACAACTACACAACCGAAGCAAACAGCCAGCCAAGGGAGCCAGGGCCACCCCGGTGAGACAACAAATAGTGATTATTTCCTATCGTGAGAAAGGGATTTGCCTTAAAACTTTCCTCCTGTCGGAAATCTGTCCAAAGAAATCGCACCCGCCCTGGGGGCGCAGGTCGCGGGTCCAGCGGACAGCTCGGTGTCGCACTTATCTTTCTAGCTGAGATGGCCCACTCAGACACTCAGAGGTTGGCTCTAGCCTGAGGGCGGGAAGACAAACGTTCGCGTGCTCAGCGACGGGGGAAATTCGGAAAGCGATTTGCCGTTATAAAGTGTAGACGAAATAATCCGGGACGCAAAGTTTCTATCTTACTTTGTTCTTGCGAAAGTCCGTCGCTATGATTGGTGGGTGTATGTGTGTGTGTGTGTATGTCGCCTTAGCTCGGCTCGAAGAAAAAAGGACCGGACTAGTCGGAAAACCCCAGGATCCGAGAACGATTACTACCGACTGTAGCGTGGTGAGTAAGTTCGTATTGATAAGTATCGTTTCTGGCGTGAGTCTAATTAAGATTATCGGACGTTTGGGTGTTTGTCCGTCTGCTGCGAGGAATTAGCGGCTAAGAGGAATGACTGACGTTACCAGACTTTATCAACGTCTTGAAGATCGAATGAAAGAAGGACCGTTAAAGTACGATTGAACTATTGTCCTACTGTGGAAAAGCTTAATTTTATTCCATTTTCAAGGGTCTTAAATACGTTTAATGAATTACAAGAGCTTTTTTTATACAAAAAAAACCTAAGTTTGATGTTTGATTTGTTCTCAACAAATCAAGAAATAAATGAAATTCCCTTTTCGAGCTGATTTTCTTCAACTTGTTTTGCATGCAATATTGCACTAAAGGTTATACTGTGTACAACTACTCGAAAGGTGACGAAAACTGTTGCATGCAAGCAAGCGCACAACATTGTACGCTACATTGCTCGAGCTCCACTGTGAGTCGAACTAATGGAAAGAATATCTTGAACATATTTATTTATTATTAAGTCTTTGAAAAAAAAAAATTGAAAAAAAAAAATCATAATTTTTGCATAATACACATTTTCGGATTATTTTTTCAGGACGATTGGAGCTCAACTAAATTGTATTTCTTAGCAGTGTTTACAGTTTTCACAAAAATGTTTTAGCTTTAAAATGTATAAAATCTTCCTATTTCACAGTAAGAAAACTGGAAATACCAAACCTTGGGTAAAATATCAAACGATTCAGTTGATCAGATTACTTAATTTTTGCTAATTGAAATTACTTTACACATTCTGTTCAAGGTTCATGGTGGTAGTTGGTATGTAAGCTATCCGCTCTTAACCGTTAAGAGTATTTCAAAAGCATTCTTCATTGTAATTTGAAAAGGAAAAAAGGATTTAAGTCCAATTGTTATTTTGCTAAAGCAAGATTTTAGATTCCTTTAGTTTACAATTTTGCATAAAAATAATTAATTGATGATGATGATGGCTAAAGAAGATGTTCTACATTTTGTTAACCTTTCCGCCAGTTTGCTATAAAAATAGCACACTTTACACAATGTCTTGTTCCTTGAGATAAAACTCAACCAGCAACAAATGGTGAAACACGACGAGTACAGCAGCAAACAGACACTTCTACACAATACACAAGATATCATCGGTCAAACCTCTACCGACCCTATCTGCTCTGCATTCGCTCGTTTTCTTCACACCAGTCCCTTTCCTGCAAAGAACTCAGCAAAAAAACATTCAAATAGACCTCTTCCAAATAAGGACTAATGGACTTTCGCAAAGGGGGAGCGGCGCAAAAGCGCAGTGGCTCGTTTCAACACGCACTGATTTATGTCGTTTTCCGCGGGGGCAACGGCAACAAAAAAACATGCTGCCCACCCCCAGCTTGCAGTGTAATGAGGGAAGCAAGAGAGCGATACAGAGAGACACATCGAAAAAGGACAACAACAACAACAAAATGGGAGCTTCCGCACCAGACAGCAAGGCAACGAGCACATTCCATTCCACACACCGTTTGTTGCTCTCTGTGTGTGATAATTGGTTAATCTTTGATTTCCGCATAAAGGTCCCAAATCCCAAGTCTGCCCCCCCCCCCTTCAGGTCGTATTTCATTCATAAGTGTGGTGAGGTACGCCGAAGCCATTCAGTACCAGTTGGACACCATGGTGGCACGTAGTTCACAAGCAAACGCCAAAGCCGTACGGGAATCCAACCCGATGCGATTCGATCCGGTTAAATCTTATTACGTGAATTATCTCAATCTAATAGTAATAACCATAATTTGGACGCTGCTTGAAACTTTCTAGCCCGCACCGGAACGAGCCCGGATGACAATTGGACAACCGGTGAGGGCCGAGATTCCGGGACATTCCGGGGGAAAATTTAAGCGTAACAGAAGCGCGCGCTACCGTACCTAAATGCGTAATTTCCAAACGCAACCAGTTCAAAATGTCATTCATTATCGTAAGCATCGTCCCAAACGGTGGTGGTGGTGGGTGCGGGTCAAGCGTGTCGCTCAGTTCTTATTTCCCACCGCACAACTAAGAGGTGCCCGTTCCGTTCCGTTCGGATGGCGGATGAAGATATCGCGCTCGCGCGATAGACATCTTTTGGAAGGAGCGAGTTGGAAGACGCTCGTAGAAGAGCGCGCATCGCACAGTTGGGTATGAATTGTAATGGATGAGCACACCGGAGACCATTACGGGACAATTTTGCCATTATTTCGAGCAACGATGATGATGACGATGGTGTGTTAGGATGGGCCGTTTGCAACAATTCCACACCCACCAGCGGGGATTCCAGCGTTTTTTGGGGAAGAATGTGGCAATAAGGGAAGATTGGTTTGCGCAGTAGAACAGATTATTATTACAAACCCATTCGAGCAGCTTACACATCTCTCTTTGCCCGCGTGTTTTGGTGGTGGTGCTTATCTTAAATTATATGTTGCGACCACAGTGCGCTGCTTCCAGTGCCCGCCCGGCACACTAATCCCGGGATGGAGTGTTTCGATGGCTAATTAAAAACTTGTTTACATCGCCACATTCCACTAGCGGCACACTCACGTGTGTGTGTGTGTGTGTGTGTGTGTGTGTGTGTGTGTGTGTGTGTGTTGCGAAATTCCACCCGGTGCGCATGAATCCCGCCGAGAGCGACCCGCTGTCATTTTGCCACTTCTATTCTCTCTCAAAAGGCAAACGATAAGCAAGAAAAAAAACTACATCAAACTACAAGAGTTTAGCTCCGTGGGGCAAGAAGAGCATGTTTTTGGTGCATCAAACACCAAACACAACAATCTTTCCGGCTGCAAACGCCTAAGAAGGAAACCAAACAACAACAACAAAAGCGGGAAGGTTCTCCCTTTGGCTGCACGGAACAAGTTCGGAGCGATGCGGAGAGCATGCATAAAGCGACCCAAAAGCCTGAGCTCTACCAACTAAACCGAAACCGGTGGCAGACGCAAGAGAGGCAGCAGGTCGCTCGGGTGCAAAAATGTGACACCATGTAATTATTTCTGCCTCTGCTGGGTTCTTCGCTGTATGCGCCGCACCGTGTGTGTGTGTGAGTGTGTGTCGACCGCCGTCCGGTCCATCTGTCCCGGTTCTGCGCTCAGCCACTGCACTCGATTCCCGTTACCGCCGCGCGTTTGACGTTAGAAAACGAAAGACTGCGCGCAAGCGACGAACCTTCAAATGTCAGCCAAAAAAAAATTGGAACACCAAAAAGGAGAGCACCTACAGCAATGTGTGCAGCGTGCGAGAGGGCGTAGAAAGAATTTACCCTCTCCGATTTATGACCATAAGTTTTGGACTGGCAGAAGCGACACAATGCGTTGAGCGAGCTATTTGTTGCCAATTATTTTGGCAACAAACAGACGCGGGGGATGCCTATGATGTCGCCCGCCGTATAGAGAACACTATGGAAACTTTACCTTTTGCAACGGCGGACGTGTTGACGTGACGTGCCATTTGCAGTTCCACAAACCCGCCAGCGTGTGCGTATGGCTTTTAGAACCGCACTGCAGAAACGATGCGAAAACAGTAATCAACGATCGCTTAACTGTGCGGTTTCCTTTCGTGCCGGCTTCAAAACTGTGTGCCCACTGGTGATGGTGGCGTGGTAGTGATGCGGAAAAACGGAGACTAATTATCGCGCCGGGGGGAGGGTGGTGGGCATCCTCGACCGGAGATCCAGACACAGACAGGCCTACCCCCTTCTAGGTGAAATAATTGATTGACAATTTCCTGTCGCCCGGGCCCCGGTTCGCCTCCTGGAAAAGCCCTGGGAGAATCTCTAATTTGCTCGACTCGTGTGCGTTGCGCGCTACCTGTTCGATCGGCCGATCGATCGATCGGACCTTTGCTGAAGCTGATTCCATATTACACGACCGGTCGCGCTACCGCTTCTACGCTCGATCGATCGGGCATCATTATTTCCAATTATAGTTCCCGAACGAAATGAAGTCACTGTCACTCTCCGCGGATCGATTCCTGCACACGCATGCAGAGCGCTTGGGCCTGCGGAGAAGATATTTGCCTACGAGCGTACTTTGCGCTCGGAAACGGGTTCGGCGCCATGGCCATGGTACCCCGCTCCAGCTGCCATGCCCAGCAACTCGGAGAGCGCGTCTCGGGGCGGTAAATCATGACCCGCAGTCTGGCGTGCGAAAAGGAACCGGAAAGGGCTTTTATTTCTTGCATGAGAATATGCGCGCGACCAGGGGTATGCACGCCGGAACACACGTCACTCAGCGCTAAACTGCCGAGCACAAAGAGACAAGTGGTTCTATGTGAACTTGCTGTCGTTCTTCTGCTCCATCTTTTCTGGAGCATCCAAATTGAGGAAGTGCTTGATAGCAACGATCAATGCAAAATTCCCCTTCCCAGTGTGTCATATCTTCACGATCACGTGTGTCTCCCGTGGCTTCAAAGGCAAAGGCAGCCGCCAGAACCTGGCGGGCGCGTGAAAACTTGCGCCGGAATCGGGATCGAGAAGAGATCGTGTGACATGTTGGCCGTGGAAAAACCGGCGTGGGGATCGTGCAGCGATCGAGGCGAATGGGAAAGTAAGCCTTCCAGTAGTGGCTATTCTTTCTCGCGTTTCGTTAGCACCCAAAGGTCGCTGGTGCCAGTTAGAGCCTGGCTGTCGTCAACAGGGTGTGAAAGGTGAGGTGAAGAAAGTGTGAACTCACCGGCCCAGTGTGTTGAGCGAGACATACACACAGACACGCATTGCACGATATGATCGTGCAAAACCACCAGCCCCGAAACAACATTAATCATCGCAAACACATGACAGTGACGGTGGGGTCGTAGGGTGCAAGTTTTGCGCTGTTGTCGCATGGTTGCTGTTACCAGTTCGAATACCATTTTGAGTGACGATTGGGAAAAAGGTGCGTTTGAGCTCTGGCTGACCTCTCGGCCGTTGTTGTGAGTGTTTGGTGGTGCCCAGTTCGGATTCGGGGCGGCTCAATCCGCTACGCCATGGGCAAAGATTAAGACATCAGGCGATAATTTATCATGTTGACAAAAGAAAAGAAAGAAAAAACCGTACACCTGATTAGGAGTTATTCCAGTACGGTCTAAGGAACCGTCATCTTGATGTACAGTAATGTGATGTTTTTAGAGCAACCAATGAGGTACCAGCCTTGACCTCTTGCCACCTACGGGATCAAGTTATTGGAAAGCATGCAAAATCGATCGGAAAAGAAACAGAACAAAGCAACAACAACAAAACAACGGATGTAATTTATCATTTTCCAGTACGACACGTGGTTTGCGTGTGCTGGCGGGCGTAAAGGATGCAAGGAATTTGTCAAATTCAGGTCAATTTATGCGCGACTAAACCTGGCCGTGCGCAAACTTGTCCGCTAGACAAGAGTGCGTGCCTGGTCGTGCGCAAACTGCAGGTGGGAAAATCTGGTCGCGTCCGGTGCACGGGATGCAGTTGCCGCTGCTGGTGTGTTGTGGGGTGTGTGGTGAGAACAACACTTTTTGTCTGCACGGAAAAAAGTAAACAAAAAGCACCATGGGAAAAGCTGGTGACTGCGCGTCTCGAGCCATAACGTGCTGCTCCACTGTTGCGGGGCGCATAAATGACACGGGACTGTAAGCTGATCCGGTGGGCAGCCAGGCGCAGCACCCGTCGATCGAACGTCGTCGTCGTCGTCGTCGTAGTCGTAGAAGTGCTAGTCTGTGAATTGAATCGTTTTTTTTTCTATGTGTGTCTGTCGTACTTTTCTGCAGTACTTCACGTCTTAGGACTAAACGCGGCTGGTCCAGGTGAAAAGATCTCTATCGGGCCCTGGGCAGGGGTGGGAAATAAAACGGCAAACGGCAGGAGAGGACATACACATTACAAAACATTTACGAGCGTATCGATTATTAAAAATAATAAATTTAATAGAACTATCTACGATCGGTTCGCGGATTCCTCGGGGCAAATGGGCAACTGCTGTGCAACTTTTGTGTTTTGTTGTGATACTCGCACACACACACAGATACACATACAAAAAAGCTCACAGTTCCCGTGGCAACGGCTCGCACCGTTGGGTGGAGGTGCGCGAAATTTATGATTGTAAATAGACAGGTGGGTGTCCACCAGCAGCAGCAGCAGCAGCAGCAGGCCGGGACTGCGCACAGTGTATGGGACTTTGCACAGATCGCGTACGTACGACCTGCACCACTCTGTGCACCCGGAGATGAAACGGCCCCGATAAGACAATATGAGAAGTGTTTTCACATCACTTTGAATCTGTCAAAGCGTTGTCTGCTGCGTATGCTCCGGTTGGTTGGAGATGGTCGGTTAACAAATCGTGACGCGCACGGGTAATTACTGTCTCGGCTTGCTTGCCCGTTGCAACCGTTTAGTGCAGCGATAGGCGAGCTCAGATAACGGGCTCAGCTTGATGGGGGTGAACGATTGGCCAGGCAGCTAGCACAGTAGGAGCAGGACCGAAGGGTGTTGCTTTCACGCAGGGGTTTGCGATGATTTAATTTTATTGCTGCTAGGAGCACTACAACCTCGCTCGCGGAGCCTCGGGGAGGGATATTGAATTCGCTGAGTTGTCGAACGGATTAGAGGTCGTTATTTACGGGATCACAAGGGTGGGTGGTTGTGGGTGCTGAAGCGAACAGTGGTGATGTGGCTAGTGGTACGGTTATGTGATTGTAGTATAGGAAGTATTTTAGAGGCGAAAGAACTCCGTTGGAGCCAAAGCCTCTATAAACAATTCAAACAACAACATAAGAAGTATTTTTCTACATGACTATTGAGTGGCATGATGAACCGATGGATGTTGTTAAAATCGATTTCATAAATTTCACCACGTGTTCTCTATCAATAGAATGCTTCATATCATTGCATTTATAACTTACAAATTGGCCTTTGGTTTCTAAACATGCTGGTTTTATTTGTTTTAAAGCTGCAAGCGCAATTGATCTGTTAAACGTTATTAGAATTGGTTTTTATTTTACAATCCTTACTAACAATTGTTGTAAGAGTGTCCTCAAATCAGTCTTCAAAACGTAATTTGTTCTCTTTTGTACATTTGCTATGTTGATAATGAATTTCTGATATCATTTTTAGAATTTTATACCTCATTTCTGTAGTGTATGTTCTCTAAAATTAGTTCACTTATGTCGTTTCATCAATAATTTCATGAATATCTTACTGCTTTGAATTACGGACACATTTTTGACATTAAATGTTTTCTTAATAATTCAATCTTAACCGGTCAAACCTTTGTATTACTCATTTTACCAGAGCAAATCTTCTACTTTGGAGAAAAAACAGGTTTCCAGTAATTTTACTCGAAACATTGCCAAATATCATAAAACTGCAACGATATTTTGATTCATGTTCCGGACAGTTTTGAGCTCATGTTTACGTACGGAAATTACGGACGATTTGATTCGAATTCCGGATAGTCTCAAAATTCCTTTTATATCCTTCAATTTTACACACACCCACACTACACCATTTTAGTTTTTAACTTGTTTTAATGTCTGGACCCTATATTCTGGGTGTCAGAGACTTCCTAGATCGACAGAACAACGGTCTTAAAAACAACGGGGTTTGGATGTTGTTTTTCTCTTGTACTCGTAGATGAATAGAACCGAAGAACTGCTACGCGAATT
>KB668133.1:209691-247631 GCA_000349065.1 Anopheles quadriannulatus | reverse complement strand
TCATTTTTTTTAGTACATCATGGTAATGATTAAAAAATAAAAAGCGATATGACCAGGGACTGGATGTGAAGATATTCAATAAAAACATGCCAAATGTCCGGAATTTGAAGCTGTCCGTAATTTGAAGCATAACGGTAGTAGTCACATTATTACGATTGTGTTGATGGTTCGAAACTTGTTTACGTTGGTTACCAATTCTGGAACAGTTAATTCCATATGTTTTAATGAATCCTGTCAATTTTGAACTTTGATGGCAACTATTATTGACTCACATTCAAAATAAAGTGCGTTGGAAGCTTAGCTTTATGCTCTAAAGGTATAATCTTTTGCATGCTGTCAAAAATTGATTACTTAGAGAAGAACTTGGCTGCAAAGGATGTTCGTTCGTTAAGAGATACATTTTACTAACTTACACTTTAACATTGCTTTTGTTTGGACTCGATAAGCTTCTAGAGGCAAACCTTTATTCTAATAATTGCACACATTTAACGAGTGAGCTGCAATAACTCATCTTAAACTTGCATGATTAGTACCAAATGGTTAAGCATTTTCTCATTTTAACAATAAAGCTTTCCTCCATAATCGTTGCTCTAACCTCCAACACACCCTTGATCCTTTTCAACAAAATCCATTTCTCATATCGTAGATAAGAGGCAGCAAAAAAACACATGTTCTCTTTATTTTTGGGACGAAAACAACACACATTAACATAACCGTGCCGGGCACAATTATCCTCACGATTGCCCTTTAACAACACCCAAACCCACAGTAACAAAAAAAAAAGTTGCCCTACCTTGTCTCCCTCCTGTGCAGCAGTAAGTATGTAAAAGCGATCGTTCCATGGGCGACAATCATTAATCACCTTCATTATGTGGAAGTGATTGGGATTTGAATAATTAGGTTCACGCCACTCGAGCACGAGTTGCTGTAGCTTTTTTTTGGCTAGAAAAGGCGATTTGTGTGTAGTATACAACCTCCCACCAGTAACAACAACATTTTGTGACCACCGATTCGTGCCACAATGGAAGACACCTTCCCCCTGACACCGAAGGGGCGGAAAATGTTTCGGGAGTTTTGCGCTAATCGCTTCTAATTGATTTATGGTTCACACCAACTTGCCACTAAATGGTAATTTTCATCAATTTCTTCGGACCGATCGGTTCAGAGGGGGAAGGGTAAGGGAAGGATGGTCACGCTTCCCGATCGTGCCTTGTGTGTGTGTGTGGCGCACTGTGTGTAGAAGCACTCGAGAGGTGTTTCTCCAAAAAAACTCCCTGTCGCTGTCTAAACTGTAGGCTGTAGGGAAATTAAGGGAAGCGAGTGTCAGTGTGTGCGGTTTTTTGTTGTTGTTGTTGTTCGTTCTCCATCTACGCCAGCATCAAATCCCGAAAAAGATCATTAAACGATGTGATTAGTGGTTACTTTGGAACGTGTACGTGCGTGCGCTCCAAAAACGGGTGACCGCACTACTATCGGCCGAGAAAGTTTTGTCGTTTGCTCCTCCTGGGCAGGACGGACGATATAAGACCGTCCCCCCCCAATGCTGGACCAAAAATGAGGGCAAAGTGGCATGCGTCACTGTGAAATGGCGGCGACACAGGGTAGGATTCAAGAAAAAAGTAATGTTCACCACAACCACCACGACCAACGGGCGGCGAAAGGTGGCTGGAAGCTGTAGGTGCAGGTGTTTTGTCTATCATTAGCTCAGGTTTTAGCAGAAGCTGACCGTCCGGTTTCGTTTCGTCGGTCGTGCTTCCTATGTTTGAGAAAAAAAAGAAGGTAAATCTAAACCTTCCTCTAAAGTGAGCCCAACAGATAGCACGTGCTCGTAAAAAACGACCGCGACGCCAGATAGCTCCAACCATGGATACGGCGTCATGATACCGCTCTGACCTCATGCTCTTTGAGGTCCATCTACCACCCAACAGGGGAAGTAAGCAACGGTGGTGCTCGCAAAGAAGCAACATAAAAAACTCTCCTCCAACCATCACCGCGGTAAGCGGAGAAACTCCAAAAGGGAAAGATAATCATCATTAGACATTGATACATTCGTAATGAGAGTGTCCGTGCGCGCGCGTGTGTGTCGCTGTTGCCTGTGTATGATCTCCGCGTCCGCCAAAACCACGCCGGCCGGGGGGATCATTCAAATGACGCGTGGACGGCGGCGGGTCGGATCGTTTGGCGCTTTGACGAATACATCGACGACGGCACCGTGATGATGGATGCCTGTAATTTCTGGGATGCCGTTGGTTTTGAGCTATTAATTAGCCGGCCAGCGTGGTCCACCGGAGTTCTATGGCCTAGATCGGCGTCAATTTCTAGGCACACCACTTGCCAGAACCAGAACATCATCCTACGGGGACACTCGGTGTCAGAAAAGGTCGGTAAATTGATTGATAAGCATCGCACCTTTTAGCGCAAGTGCATCAAAAGCGTTTTCCCGTTCGTGATGCTTGTTAGGCGGCAGCAATGCCAGCTCACCCGTTTTGAAGGGCTGAAGATCAATTCCAGGGGCGAGTGGAAGATAGATGCTTTATAGCATCGCGCAAGGCATCAACTCGCTTAATGGCCTCCCTCGTCGACAACAATCGACATTGGAACAAAAAATGGGGGGGAACGCGAACGAGAAGATCTAGCGCGCAATGATTCGATGCGCTGAATTGCATCTCGCGCGCTGCTCTCCCGGAGCAGCAGGGAACGAATGGGATCGAACTTCCGTGGAAGCAATCCAACAAAGAAAACAATCAATCCCGTTGGAACGGATTTCGTATTCGATTCGTGTCCGATCGGGAATCAATCTCCGACCAGCCTAGGCCGGGCTGCTTTTCCGAGCAGGAGCAGCTGATTCGTTCCATTCGGGGGTCTTGGAAAATCTTGTGCTCTTGTGGCAGCGTGCCACAATGTGTACCATAATTTGCACGCCGGATTTTACACGATGGAGCGGAGGGAGGAGAGCACAAGCCCCGGGTAGTGTCAGCTGGTCAATGAACCGCTACCGCAAGCGTACCGAGCCGCGAGCTCCCTAGAACGCGTGCGCGGGCATCATTGCCTCACGGGGGCACGCGATCTTCTGGGCAGCCTCTCCAAACCACACTGGCCGTGGATCCCCGTGGAAGGAATCAATTACTGACGCGAATACGTCAAAGTCCGAAAGCCCAAAGGCCCGTGCCAAAGTGGAGCATAGCATGGGGAGAGCATCACGAACACAGCGCCGACCGTGCCTAGAGGAAGTTGGGTGTAGATTTTCATTATCCAATGACCGATGCGATCGAGTAATTCGATTTCACAGCCGATTCCGGCACAGACCGAGGCGTGTGCCGAAAACCGAAATCAATCTCCAGCAGTACCAGCAGCACCAGAAGGAAACAGCAGAAGGTTACAATTTAAAGATTATACCCGGTGTGGTGGAGGTTCTATGCCGGTTAATGTCAAACTCGCCCGGGAAGACGCGTGTACGACTCGTGCCCCTCGGTGAAGGCGAAGCAATGCCACGGTAGAAAAGCTCTTCCATTAACCTTTGGCTTTGGTGCGGCGCGATGCTTTCTTTCAAGTTTTTATTATTTTGCTCTTCTTCCGCCGTTTTTGCCCCTTTTCCGCAGCATCACTGGACGTCGGACGGTTGCGGTGGATCTACCCGCGCAGCAGTTATTTATGTCTGCCGTAATTAAACACACTGTAATTGGCTGTTGGGTGTCACAACGGACGCATCCCGCCGGTCGTCTGGCAAGCGCGCGGTGGCATGCCGGTATGTTGCGGGAGGGCTCTGTATGTGTATGTTTGTATGGATGATTGTGCGGGGAAAAGGACAGATTGTGAAGGAAAAAATAACAGCAACCAAATCCATCAGCATCATTTTACAAAGAAGTTTGTCTGCTCTTGGGCTCTTTACTGCTTCAGGGGAGTTGCTGGCCACCATCACCACCATCATGAATGCTGTTCCGCTGAGGCAGCTATTTTGTTGAGCCGGAGCGACAATGATGATGCTGTAGCTGCTGGTTGTACCGTGCTCTGCTTTATCTCTGCCCATTGCCAACCTTAAACCCCTTCGCCCAGATAGCCTCCGGGGGAAGAGTGTCCAGCCCCTGGAGATTGTCCGCTCCAACAGCAGCAGCAAACGGAAGATTATACATGTTTTAATTGCCCCACATTAAAATGCACGCAACTGCTGTGGTACGGTCTGCCGGCGACCGGGACCTAAAGGTAGCTTAGCCGCCTCACCTTCAGCTCCCGTTGTTGTACGGTTAATGATAGGAGATGTTCTGTTTGACGAAAAATACCATTGTCATAGCGCAAGCGACAGTAGCGGATTTTGAGCGGATCGCGCTCGGTCGAGAGCTGTTCCAAGGGATGAGGTAGTTGCTACCGCCCTTGCTACTGCCTGCAGCATTCTTAGAACCGGGCCCACGGTGGACATCGGAGATCTGTCCACCGGAGGGGGGATGTGTTGTAAGTGGAGATGTTTATATTTTGCCATATCACCCCGAGGGGTTGTTTTGTTCTGGAGGATAAAGCGAGTGTTTAATGGTATGTGACAGTTTTGTTATTACCTGCTGATGGATCAGCTTCTTCGTGGTAGATTTATTGTGCAGCACTTGGAGTGCTCTGATGGAGTTGTCTTCGCGTGGGCACTGGGTTGTAGTTTGAATGTATCTCAGATGTGGTGAACATCTCATTCCAGTTACACCGTTTTAGAACCCACATAAGCAATATTAAGCTACTTTTGAACATTTTCAATAATGAGTAAATCTTTGACGGCCAACTGATATGTTGATGCCTTACTCATTACTCATTCGCAACAAAACATTTGCTTTGTTCGTTGGTAAACTAAGGATCAGTCCTCTACGTTACGTTAGCGTTACGCGTAACTCCTGTTTATTTCAAACCCAGGCAGCATTTTTGTTAAACGCCTGTTTTACAGCCGCGGCGGAGTGTCTGTGTCTGAAAAAAACTCCGCAATGGTGTAAATTCAGAGCTATGCTGGCTATGGAGCCCCTCTCGTTTCAAGTTCGTAGGCTGAAATTTCAGTGGTTTTCGAGCAGCTATCTAAGTGGGTATAATATATAGATGGGCTTATCCCAAGGTGTATGTATTTAGAAGAATGATTTCTATCGCTTCTGCATCTGAATGAAGATTTTAAGAGTGTTTTGTGTATTTGTCCAGCCTCCAGAAAGCATGTTTGAGCAAAAGACCCACCCTGTCAAAAAGTATTTGATTATAAAAAAACATACTAGGATAAACGTACCTATAGTGGTGGTACTACCAATAGTGGTGGTATTGCACTAAAATGCGTCACATACGATAAATTAACAGTAGTTAAGTTATTTATGATGGTATGATATGTTCTCTATCCTTTTACAAAGGATTTAAAAGTTAAATGGGGCCATTCCGTTTCTTCATAATTTTGTAAATGGCATCAACATTTTTTCCAAAATCCTTAGGATAACATAACGATACTCATATTTTTGTTAATGTTCTAAATGACCATATAACAACGCAATCATTATTGTTTTAACATAATTGTTATCAAATGATATTTTTTTTATTCAAATTCTTTGACCTTTGACCATATTTACGTATTTTTAAATGTTTTTTTACGATAATTCCATTATAGGTACACCAAACAGGCATGTTCCTATAGTGGTCCTAGTTCTAAAATCAATAAAAACAGGCAATTTAAGATTTTTTAACGACATTTTTGACATGTCGTACTGTTTTCATTAAAATAAGCAACAAAAATGAGTTTTCTGTAAGTAATTTACCAAACAAAGGCCAAAATTCGCTTATTTGGTGGAGTGAAAAATCGACTTAAAATCAAGCAAACTCTTCTGGATGTGTGTTGACGACTGGTTATTCAGTATTCAGTACTTTAGAGACTGGACTACTTATTCAGTACTTTAGTCAATATTTTCATCGACCAAATTCATACATTTTTTACGATCAAATTACGAAAGAAATCAATCTAATGGTAGTAATCCTTGCTATTCACACAAAAACAGCTTCAAAACCAATACATTGATATTACACACTGTTTTGAGGCATCTTTGTTTACCACCACTATAGGAACACAATATGACGACTATAGGAACCATACCAACATTATAGGTACAACGATTTAGTCACAAAAATATGTATTTTTTCGTAAATTTGATGTGTTTCATTGTAAAAATGGTTGTGATTGCGAAGATAAAACATATTCCAATTGTTATGTGTTAAAATATTTAAAAATTGTCCTTCCTGACACTTTAAATCCATTAACACACATCTGTACCACTACAAATAGCACCACTATTGGTACATTTACCCTATGAGACCACCTGGACTACATACACTTTGATTCTAGATTCCACTACCTGATCACTTCAGTGCACCTTGGGATAAATGAAAACACCAACTTATTTTGCCATTTTTTCGAGCAGGTTCTAGAATCTAATTCTAGCTTTGAGGTTAGAATAATCTAGACTGAAAATTGCAGGCTAGTTTTGTGTGTGGTTTTGTACGGAGTGTTTACATGATTTCAGCTTCCAACTGTCAAACTCCATATAAAAAACTGACTAGAATCATGAAGGTCTCCTATATCAGACTCCATTTCAGACTTTGATATCTGTTCCGAGCATAATTTTGGAATTAGTTATCAATATTCGGCAAATTTCAAAAGAAGATGTCATAAGTAGATTTAAAATAGGATCTAACGTTCCAAGTCCTTTATAGACACATCCAATGTCGCTCCATATTGAAATAAACACTTCGTCCAATCGAAGACTTAAGCACGATCCTGTAAGATCTTTCTGATGAAATTAAGCTCCAAGATTTTCGGTAATCTCAAAGCATATCTTGAACTCAGCAACGAACTGTCAAAAAGTGATATCTTTGCACCTTTAATTCTCACACCTTTGTCACGTCCGTGTGTGTTCTTAAACTCCATGCTCCATTTTTCATCATTAGTCCCTTACCACGGTTGACGTTTGTTTCCATAACCGCTCAAAGTTAAAGGTAAATTGTTCCTCCGTTGCTATCCAAACAATCGTTCACCCCAAAATCCCACCCAATCCTCGAAAAAGGTCATTGCCCCGCTGTTTGTGCTGGAATCGTATGGATGCTGGATGTTCTGCACCTTCTTCCATCATCATTTCGCTGCGTCATAAAATCGGATTAGGTCGCCGATCGGTAAGTAATTTAAGCCGTTCCTGTCGCTCCCATTATTTCTCTCTGTCCTCGCTCGATCGCAGTAGGGGTGTACACCCTTCGCTTCGACATACACAGACCCACTTCGCACAGGAAGCGGAGCGACCCCGTTGGATCTAGAAGCCCTTGGCTGGCTTATAACGTGTAATGGGGTGAAATATTGTGACGCCCCAAAGAGCGAGGTTCGCACACAGGCCCGGGGCCTCTTGAGCGTGAACGCCCTGCGCCCGCAAAAACCAAACAAATCTAATCGAGCGCTGAAGCACCGAATCAAAGTGGTTCAACAGTGACGCTCCGGATACGGTTGACCGGTGCTGCCGAGAGAACGGCAGAACCCGGATTATGTGGCCGCGTGACTTCAATTTCCCCTAGGTCACAACCACAAATGTAGAGCTGCCACACCAATTCTCTACCCTTGGCCCTCGTAGCGATGACTTGGCTGGCAGGTTGATCGCCCCCTCTAGAACGGTTGAAAAAATAAACAAACGTCCTTCTTCTTTTCTTTCCCCGTTTTCTTCCCTTCCCCAGAACGGACGCGAAGCCACTTGAGATCATCGGTAATGAGATCTCGGCACGACCCGGTCACGGCGGTTGCGCGGCGCTCCAGATCGTTACGACGATTCCGAACAATATGAGTCCGTTGGCCCCATGGTGGAGTCCGGCCCGGTGTCCGGCACGGTTTGCGGTGAGTGTTATTTTGTAAGAAAAACATTATGATTACATTGTTTGCTGCTTGATTGGAAACCGAGCTCACTGGAAAATGGATGTGTACTAGCATCAAGGGATTGTTTTTTTCGGGACGCTTTTCTGCCCTCTGCTTTTCCGCTTTGGCCCACTCGACTAAGCTCACCCTCTCGATCCCAGGCTTTCGGGTGCCACGGCAGAGAGCCATACTCAAACATGCATAGAAAAGGTGGCGACGCTTTTTGTGATCCCAAACCAGCTTAAACACATCTTCCCGCACTGACCACATCCACCGTTTCGGGATGGAATGGAAGTGTAATTTAATCACTTTTTTTCGGTAAACCTTCTCCTTCTCTTCATCTTCAATCAAATCGATCAATGTCGAATAAAGTGAATCGAATCCCAAACCAAACACGCGGGGCACACCGAATCGAGAAATTTGTTCCGCGAAACTCTTGTAAATCACAATCCACCAGCATCACCATCAGCGTCGGTGGGCTGCGTTTTGCCGCGTGCCGGAGGCAAATACCCGTCCCCCTTGTGTCTTCATAATCACCTTCATCCTCTCGAGCGGCATCCTTTTTGGACGGTGTTTTAAATAAAAAGGGTGGCAGAGAGAAAATTGAAGAGCGTTTGCACCCTCGAAGCACGAATCGGATGGATGTAAAGGAAAATTCAATCCCTCGAACCGTGATCCATAGATAGCGCAAACGGGGCTGTGAAACAATATGCGCAACTGTTTCAGAAAACAAACACGTTTACGCAAGAAAGCAAAGCAAAAAAAAAAAAAAAAACGATCCATACGCGGGCACACGCACCCAAAGAAGCGTGGAATTGAAATCAGAGCAAACATAAAAGGTGTGAAAAACCGGCACACGATCACATGCGTAAAGATCGCGTCCCTTCACAACGTATGGGTGTCTTTTAATCGGACGGAAGAGGAAAGCACACACAAATACATACACTATACTTGTCACAGAGAACGTCCGGTACTCGCGGTAGGGGTGCCGATTTGTCGCGGACCTTTCGGGGGTGTGGACGAAGCAATTGTACTTGAATGTAATGAGCGATGACGTTCAAAGGCGTGCGTACCGACTGACCGACACCCTTTTGGATCGCTGTGCCGCGGCACGTCGATTTTGCGCAAACAATTTGACACCCTTTTCCTACCTGCTCCCCAACTGAGCAGCTGAAGCGTTTGAAGTGAGACGAACAGAATTGGTGGTGTTTGATCGATCACAGGAACCCATCACTGGTCGAGTGGTGATCGGCGGCGGGTGGTTTTGATGTGATCTTCGGTACCGATTCCTCAGCAAACGAGCACGCTGCTCTGGTTCAAGTGGTTCTTCGAATGTAGTGACGATCGTGCGAACATTCCATTGCGAGTTGTGAACGATTTATAAGTTCTATGGTAACGATCCAAAAGGGTTCGTGTGCTGTTGTAGCGTTGAAGTTCTTTGCGAAATCGTCATCAGAAATTGAGCTAAAATAATTACATTCTGAGGGTTCGTGTTCTGCAGCAGCATTGAAGTTGTTTGCCAATTCGTCATCGAAAATTGAATTAAAAATAGTATATTTTTTTCGCTACAGTGTCAGGTGCTTGCTAACGAGAAAGAAAGCTTCTTTGTTATTGCCATGAAATGATCATTGCTGTCAAACGCATAATGAAAGACTAATCAATTATCTTGCTGGTATTTTTTTTTTTGGTTTGCTACCACAAACAATTTAAGCGCTTCATCAACCCCGCTCCACTCTTCATTAGAGACAGCTGACACTGCTTGTCTTTGAAATAATGCAATCGATTCGGAAGCATGTGTTTTTATCCCGCTGAGCGTGTACGGTGATAAAAATGTTAGTTTGAAAAACACAGAGCAGCAGGAGAGAACGAAAAAAATACCCACGGAACACGTGTTATCGTTGGTAATAATGTTTTTTTTTCTTCTACACTTTACTCTCTGTTTGAGTTCGTGTGACAGGTGTGATGACTCCGTCGCAAATTTTTGCGGGTAAAAAAAGGGATATACCGTCAAATCTAACGGCACTCCGGAACCGGTAGACAGCTGCAACATTTTATGACACAAAACACAAGATAATTTTCATCCAGGGATGAGTTTAATTTGGACGGCCCCCTGGGAAAAGATGGGTATAAAAAACTTTGATTTCCTTCCGGATGGCAGGTTGAACGATTGGCACGTGTTTGATACCGTTTGGAAAGGGGTTCAATGGACCAGCATACGCAACACCTGCATGATAAGAATTCTAATGAGAGATGTTTTTATCATTTCATTTGAACAATTGTTGGTTGCTGTATTAAAAGGTGACTAGTATGATGAACGGGTTCCTGTACTTTATCAGCATTAAATAATTTTTAATGATTTTTCAGAAAGTATTTGATAAATATTTGGTAGGTTTATGAATATTTCCATGCATCGTAGTATCTCAACAACACGCCTTTTACATCTTTGGACCATTTAACCATTTCCCCCGAGTCTAAACATGTATCATCTACACTCTCCTACAAACGTTTATAATTACTCAACACGATAAACCACTTAACTTGCAAAAGATAATTAAACACGCAAAGAAATATCTTCATAGAAAATGGACCGGGGATTGATCCAGACGGGCTTGATGCATGCATCACTAGGATGGAAAAAAAATATCTCCCATACACTTCGCCGCGAGCTGTCAAAACTGTACGCAAAGAAAAATGATGATGCCATTTTTTAAGCCAAGTCCACCACACTTAGGAAACTGGAAAGCCGTTTCCTCTCAACACAGTCGACAGACGACCTGAAATCAATTTTACGTCCCATTTCTTTACTGCTACTTGAACCAGGCAGCGTTTCCAAACGACAGCGTAACACCGGTAGCCGGTAACAGCGGAACCACTTCTGTGACTGTTGCATTTATATTCATAACGCTTACAACAAGACAGATAAAGGAAAAGGGGGAAAAAAAACCAACCCGCACCAGACAAAAACCGGGATGAAGATGAGGTGCACTGACGATGCTTGCGCTGCTAATGACAGGACCCGTGGCCGGCCCGACCGGCCAGGGATGCGTTCTGGAATGAGTTTTCTGACAACACGCGCGCCGCTGCCGAAATGACGCTCGAGCGAATGTCGTCGTCGTACATTGTAAAACGGCGGTGGAAGCGAGGAAAATGAATCACATCTGGAAATTGATTTTTGTCCTCGTTCTGCGTTCTTCGCTGCTTTCTCGCCCCCCTCCGGTCCGAAGCGATGCAAAATGAAGCATGTCTGCATGTTGTATCCGTGCGCTCTCTTGTCGTGAGTAAATTGCAACAGATTTGCATCAAATCATGGCATGCAAGTGTGGAAGGGAAATTAATGCACAACATGGCATGGGCATGGCAAGGTTTGTGTTGTTTGTGTGAGCGTGCAAACGAGATTTTTGAAGGGAATATCAGGAGGGGAAGCGCACAAACTTTGGTAGCTCACAATCATGCCATGTCCATCAGTCGTTGCGTTTTGGCAAGTCATGGAGAATAGGAAATGGGTTTGACGGCAACGTATACGTTTGCTGATAAAAGTTGAGGTTTTGTTCTGTGAATTGAAGCATGAAGCTGTTAAAAAAGTTTTACGGGCTTGTATGATGACTTTCTTCGCAATTATGCAATTTAATAATGATTTTTTCACTTAATTTTATCTGATATACTCCTGTTTTAATTAAAGCAATAAGTAAGCTAATGGGCTTTTGATAACGATTTATAGAAAGTTTCAATCAACACTCCACCCGCACGCGCAATCAATGCCAGAGAGGTCAGCATGGTTAAATGATCGGCACTCGCTTGCCAATCAAAGTATCGCAACCTGACGCGCGCGCACGTTCGTAGCTTGATTATCATCCTGAAGGAGTCAGACCCACTCCATCAGCCACCTGCAGCATTAGCGCGGGAGCATAGTATTAGCGCGCGCGCGGGAGCATTACCCAATATCCGGCGAGTGAAGGTCGGGCCACTGCCCCGAATCGATCCTGCGCACGCATCGTTGCGATTGCTAATTCGAAAATAATCAAATTAAACGCCTCCCGGTTTGCCAGCACTACCACTACCACCGTCAGACGTAATATTGCGCACGCAAAACCCGTAGCCGAGTTCGTCGTTCCTCGTCGCATCGAAGTCTTTCCCCACTCTCTCTCAGTCGATTGCTTTAATCCGATCCGTTTTTCGCTCGGGATGATCGGAGCTCTTTATCTCATTTTTTCACGCTCGCTATTTATTTTCCTCCCCTCCTTCCCTCCTCAGCCTGCACGGGAACAACGGACACGGTAATTTATCGTAGTGAACAACATTATTAATTATTGCCTACTTCTAGCGCAAAACGCGAAATGGCGATTGTGAATCGGCAATCGGCTGCACTCGCCCAATCGTTGGCACAGTTTTGGCAGAATCGCTCCCTGTCGATCGGGGATGAAATTAATAAATGGGTAAGATCGAGCTCGTGATCGACGAAGCTCCGTTGTGTTTACTTTAGCGAATGCCTTTGCCGCTTGGCCGCCGACCGAGGGCGAGTGCGCAATAGATCGGTGTATTGCGATTAGACTTGGATTGCGGTTTTGGTGGTGCACCTTGCAATCGCGAGCAAAGAACGCTGTACTTGTTGTTGCCTACGACTACTACCGCCAGCTGGTACTAATTAAAGAGCCCCCATCCCCCTCCTGCCTGCCACAATTAAACCGTTGCCTCATTACCATCACGCAGGATCGATGCACTAAAAGCGCTTGGTCTATTTAGGCTGTTGCGTACAACTGTTTTGTTGCACGATGATGATGAACCTGTACCAGCTCGATCACTCTCTTCCACCCATAAAGGGGCTGGATCGATCGATTCAACAAAACGTTAAAACATGCATCGAGTGGCCGAGCGGCCCGGGGAATAATCCGGCAGCCACGCGAACCTACAAAAGCGTACAATTTAATGCATAATGCAGACCGCGCGCAAGGCATTTGCCGATCGTAATCGGACGCTTGACGGTGCTGGGGCCGTTGTTTTCGGCGTGGGAGCTTTTGGTGCAAGCCAGTGCAAATCTGCAACCATGTGTCATGTGCTCAAGCCCCCCGGTGCTTACGGTCCTCAAGAGCGCTAATGCGAGATTGTCGAACCGATTCGTCACCGTTCGCTACCGAACAAACAGCAAAGACGACAGCATGAGCCAGGAGGTCAAAGCCTCACAGTGCGCCCGAACCCGAACGGTCACACTAATGGACCCGCTGGTCACATAATAACAATCATTAGTGTTGCTGCACTCTACCAACGCACACGGGCACAGCTCCGGTAGCGATCGATTCGAATCAATATTTAATCAAAAATGTATCAATTATTAATTAAGTTATACTAAAAGTAGCGAATTAGTTGCAGGCGGGCTCGTATCGATCACTGTCGCGCTTTTGATGTGAAGCAATTTGCTTATTAAATCACACACACACACGGCATCCGACTTAGTAGACGCGCGTGTGTGTGTGTGAGGCGGCATTTTAATCTCTCTCGATCGGCTCAATTGAAGTTGGTGTCCCGCATACTACATTATCTGCATCTGGTCTGAGGGGGGCGGTCGCGAAAGTGTGCTATCGATCGGTGGCAACTTACTGTAATCGATCGAGTGCTCCCTTTACCCCCCTTAGGCTACCCCTCAGAGGACACTTTCACCACCGGCAGCGGGGTGGGATTATTTTATGATTAATCCTCTCCGATTGCCTTCGCGGTCGCCAAAGAATACGGCTCTTCAATCACGGTTGCAACAGCTGCTATTTTTCTTGAAAGTCACTGCTCGGATTACGGATAACAATTGGCGGGACAAGTGGACAACTGTTGCAAATGTAATCGCGCCATTGCTCTTGCCTCTTCACATACAAAGTATGGCCGATTGTGGTTGCTTTTTCCTGCCCACCTTTATTTGCTTTCTTTCTTTAGTTAAGTGTAGCAAAGTTCAGCCCCGGTTGGAGTGATCCTTCTTCCGTGAGAAACTGACATCATTTCAATGGAAGGAGACGCAGAAGCAGTAGCAGCAGCAGCGCCAGCATGACAATAAAATCGCTCTAAAATTGGTTCCAATAGCCCTATTACTGGCTTCCCGTGCCCAGCGTTCTATCGTGCTCGCCTAAATCTAAGCAAGCAGAAAGAAAGCTTTAATTGCTGCTGCCCGCACCGGGATCGATTTCTCGATTGGAAACCCCTGGAAGAGCAATTATCATACCCATAAGAAAACATCATAACGCTCGGATGGATCTTGGGATAGCACCGTTCGATCTCCTTGCGGTTTGGTTCTCACGGGCGCGCGAGCCACTTCAGCAGAGGATGCGTTCGGTTCACACTCTGGTGCTGGCAGCTTCCGGCCGGTGGTCAAATTTTGAGCGTCTACATGTGCGTCTTCATCTTCTTCAAAATGGGCTAAAAAACCGATCAGGTCAACCTACGGCGCGATACGCGATCGATTTGAATCGACACAACATCGAACGAATTCCGAAAGGACCCATCAAATAAACACAACATAAAACACATAACATAACGCTATTAAACAGGACGCGCAGCCACAGCTGATTGCAGCCGGCGTCGTCTGACCACGGTAGCAGCTCTTTAGGAGAAAACACGCTCCAAGGGAGATCATCTTCATCGAGCAGTCGTTAAGTCGAGATCGAATCCTAAACACGAAACAGTTGAGGTTTCTTTTCGCTCCCACATTTTTTTTTCGATCCTTCTTTTCGAATCCCCCAGCACGCAACATTGTCGGAGCGCGGGGTTTCGAGTTTAATGTCCCGAAATTAAATCCAATCAAATCGGCAGACATGTTGAATTTTGCTTTTTGATAGCCCAGCATAATTTCGACGCACGGTCAACAACGCTATTAAACTTTGGGCCTGTTTCGGGGGGAAAAACAACCTGCAGTGTTGGCGGTTGCCAGCCAGAAGATCGTTATTGATTTAAGGGTGTAGGGAAGCGTCGCTGGCTGCAAGAACGTGCCTCATATTTCTTTGCATAGCTTCCAGGGGCGGTTTTTGAAGCAAAATCATTTTGAAAAGCATCACGGGTCCTACGCTGACCCGCGCAAAGGTGCCATACTCTGCACCTTTTGCTCTCTTACCCTGTCTGACCATCGCCAGCCCGGGTTGTTTCGCTATCCCGAAGAAAGCCAAAATAAATCAAACCACCCGATAATGATCACGAAATTACCGTTTATAACAACTTAAAAGCAAATATTGGCTGACCCCGCCGGGTCAACGCCGGGGTTGTGCTGGCCGGTCAGAGCGAAGCACACGCCAACCCATAACAGCAGCAAGCGCTGCTGCATCGGAGGAAAAAGGAAGCGAAACAAGTGAGTGCACGAGCGCTTGATCTCAAAACTCTCCTTCGGCGCAAAGAAAGCCCCAGATCAGGCAGGAACTGGTTTTTTGCCAAACAAAAATATAAAGAAAAGCAGGGCCAACAGATCAGCGGATTGCTGATCGGTGAACATTTTAATTCGTTATACCCCCTTGTCCCACTCATCTCACGCTTCCTCTCTGCTTCCGCCCCATTTCTGTCATCAACTGAACGATAGTAGCCTGAAAGCAACAACAAAAAGAACTGGTGCACGACCTTTTCGGCAATCGCGCCAAACCTCTCCTTCGCTTTGGTTTTGTTTTTAACTTTACGGCGCCCAGCCACCACCCCGGGCACAAAGTTCATTCCCGCCCGTGGTCGAGTGGTCATAATTTGAGGAATTAAAATTAAAAACACATTAACGATCGGGTGTCCTTTCCAACGGGGAGGGGAGGGGAGGTGGGGGTCGTGATACAGGTGCTGCACAACGGTGGCTGCATTGCCATCATCACCATCACCAGTACCACCGTCACCAGCATTGCCACAATTAAAACGATCGCGATTTTTTGTTGTTGTTGCATCGGGTGGATCTTCCATAACTATAACAGAAGCGAGCGGGAGAGAGAGAGAGAGAGAGAAAGAGGGTAAAAAGAGAAAAAAAATGAGCGGAAGATTTTATTATCGGTGGAGAGTTTTAATTAAAAAAAAACCCCGGGTAGTTTATTTGATTGCTGCGATTGGAAGGAATGCACCACGAATGGGAAGCAAATTGGATGCACCTTAAAAGGGGTTGCTGGCTGGGTGGCTGGTTGGGGGTAGTGATGGGGTGGTGGTGGTGTAGAACGTTTTAACAAATGACTCAATTTTTCTTTCATCAGACCTAGCAGACAGTTCAGTTTCTGCTAGTATGGGATCACACATAGCAAGGGGAAGCAATGGGAAGGAAAAATGCATCGTTTTTATGCAAAATTTGTACTGAAACGAAGTGCAAATATCGTTCTGTAAAACTATTCCTCAAAATAGTAAACTTTTGCAGGGAACAGTTTTTTTTCCTTTTTGCAAAGAAAACAACCGTTCGAATCGTGATCTGTGTGTGTGCTGCGTCCAAGCAGGGCAAAAACAGTGATTAGTTAATGTAACCCAGTCAGTCATTCATGCCAGCTAATCGCTGCCACGGGGCAAGCGGCGCCTACGGCCGTACCGGCCTGGTAATACAAGAGATGGGAGAGAGGGAGAGGGCGCGGGGTAAGGGTAATTTTTAATCCCCAACGACGGCCAGCGACGGAATGTGCGATCGGGTTTTTGCTGCTGTCGCCCATCGCATCGTCACCGCACGAGGACACCCAGGCCGTTTTGCGATAAATAATGACACTCGCAGCAAATCGAAGGCGAAGAAAACGTGCGTAGCTCACGAACGATGAAGGAGGGGAGGATGGTCCGAAGTTGGGTGGACTGGCCGGGAAAGAAAGCTCGGGACGAAGCGACGCGCTCACTCGCTTCGAGAGGACGTTTCCATTTCTAATGAACTATGAATGACTGTTACTTGGTGCTGCTGCTGCTGGTTGCAAAAACGCAACGTGTGCGGACGCGCGCGCGTGTGTGTGTGACAGGACGGGGTCACTCTTCTTCGCGATTGCAATCGCGTTTGCGCCAAACCACGGCGCACGGCCGTGGTAAGTGAGAAATGGTGTCCCGCAGGAGGAAAATAAAATAGAAACAAATTAAGTCCAATATCGGACCCCAACCCGGACTCGGGTTTTAATTTCACCGCGCGCGAGAGTGCTGGCAGTGGTTTGAAGCAGCAGTGTTGAATTTATTAATGGTAATGGGTGCGCTTCTGGAGCTCACAGGCACACCGCGGAGCGAGGTTGCACGGCGTCGTTTACGGTTTGATTTAAACGATTTTTAATTTGTTTCGCGACCTGGGCGTGCGCGCACGGGAGAAAGACTTTCGTCAAGCGACGAACCCTGTTCCTGTTTTTTGCTCGGGCGCATTGATTGCGGGGTTGAGTGTTTATTTTGCTGGTTTTTTTTTGTTTAATTTCTTGCAAACCTCATTGCTTACCTTCGCGTGATTTGCGCCTTCATCGGCCGTTACTTCTGTCCGCGTGAGTGTGTGTGTGTGTGTGTGTACCACTCCATCCTCGATGCACTCGATCGACCTGCTTATCATGCATGCTCAATCAGTTGACAGCGACTGTTGGGTTTGCTTGCACTCTACATTCGTTCACTTTTCACTTCGATCCTGGGAAGCCATACCGCCGTGACCTGCTCTCGATGTTTGAACTATCGTCCGGGGAGGGAAGGGCGCGGTGTATGGAGGGGAATGCACGCGGAAAGGAAAACAAAACGGGAAATCTAACCGTCTTCTTCGAGGCGGGGGAAAAGCTCGTTCCGAACCATTGGGCACGTTCGCGGGTTTGCGGTACATTGGTGACGATGTTTATGTTTAGCAGCGCAGTTGCTCGGCTGCCTTTGCGAAATCGTGACCGTATTGTTCGAATGCTGCTGCTGCTACTGCTGGCGGAGGCCTCTCGGATTTGCGCATTCAATCGTCAATTCTATTTACTGCGGGTACTGCTCGTCCACTCACATATTCGAACCGAAAGGTTTATCCCAGTTTTAAATAAAACAACTTAATTTATTTGCACACAAGAGGAGCTTCCTCCTCCCGGGGCAGGGCTCTTCCCTAGAGCCGGGCGCACCCATGCGATCGTCCGGTGCGCCGTGAGTAAGCGTTCGAATCAACTATTTGCAGCCGCTTAGAGCTTTCGCGACTTCCCATACGATTCCACATTAATTGACTCACCGCGTCATCGAACGCCGCTCACGGTTTTAAGCGAAGTTCAATTTAAATTTCTTAATTAATTGTCGAGCGTCTTTGGGGCATCAGTTTCAGAAGCTTGCTCGTTCTCCTGCTCTGTGATTCGCAAATCATCTTTCACCGCACAGCGGCCACGCGGAAGTCTCCAGCAGCGGCACACCTGACCCGCTGTCAGCAAGTCAGCAAAGGGAACGAGCCTAACGATTGGCCCCGCGCGTTTGTTGCGCTGTACGATCGTGACCTCCAATTTGGTGCAGATCACGAGACCATAAAGCAAGCCCGAGGCTTTTCCCATTTCCATGTACGACTTCGCGCCCGCGTGTTTGTGTGTGTGTGTGTGTGTTGCTGTTCGATGGTTATGGCCGGTGGTGGCGATAGTCACGCTTGAACGGTCGGTTTGCGTGCCCGAATGTCTCCGGACGTTGGAAACAGGGGGAGCTTCAGGCTTTTGGATGCTGTGTAGGGAGCAACGGGAAAATAAAATTTAATTTCCACTTTGCTACTTATACCTGATAGCACTGTAGAGAGAGAGAGAAAGAGAGAGAGAGAAAGAAAGAGAGAGAGAGAGACGAACAAACTAATGAATGTTCAGCGTTACCATGTATGTGATTACTTTCTACGGTTTGTTTGCGTTCAATATGAACTCCTCAAAACCTCAAAACGCGGCGTTTTGCATCAAAAGACATCAACGGCCGGAAAAAAGCGACGAACCCGATCATTGGTTTTTGTGTGTGTCGTTTCTCTCTCTTCGGAATCGTTCTACAACGCAACGATTAATAGAAAACTAGCTACGGCCGGCAAACCACCTCGAAGGCTCGATGGCGAAATGGAATTTTAATTGTAATATAATGTAGATACGAAAGAATACAAAACAGCCAACGGGCATTCGGGATTCATTCATATTCCCGCGTTTGGAAGCCGCGTTTGGTTGTTTGTACTGTTTTGTCCGATTCCGCGATCGCCAGCCAGCCCCTCAGCGATCATCTACCCAGATAATGTGCGTGTGTTCTTCCGCGATGCCGTACCAAGATACCGCCCCATTCCGAGCGGAAACCGAGCTCTAGAGAATGAGTGTCCTCCACTGTCATCCTTTCCCCTGGTTGGGCCCTGATCCCGATCGCTAAAGGCGTAATGTTTGCCCCGGATCGTGTACAGCAGCAGTTCACGTAGCAGTCTCCGCGTGTCTCTGGCACCAGCCGGGGGAGGATAGCAGCAAAACGAGGCGTAACGAAAGGGTGTATTTATTCTGCCATAAAACTGGTAGTTGGGAAGTGAAATATATCCTGAGCGGCAGCCGCGAACGTATCGGTACGGTCGGTTTGGCCCAAGTGGCAGCGCTTGCGGGAAGTTACAATCGGAGCAATATTCCCGTGCTCAATATTGGTGCGATCGTACATGGGTCGGGAGCAATAACAGAAAGGCCTGCCACTAGTTGTAACCCCTTTCTGCGCACGCCTAAAGGAGTTTCTCTGCACACGCACACCTACTTTGTGTCACAATTGATCGCTCCCGGTACGGTCGGGTTTGCCCGGCAGTGACCGAATCAAACGCCAGCTCTCGATGCAATGCCCGGCCGTCTCCGTGTCGTACGAGTTAATGGGCTGTTGAGCGCCTTCAATCATTTTCTTTATGGCACAGCCCAAGTGCAAGTGCCGTGTACAAATCACCGCATCAAATTACGCTCCCCTGCAACCCGATTGCCGATATCGGTTGCGATATCCGAGTATGCAGAGCGCGGGTTCGAATTGATGGCCGCCGTTTAAAGGTGCATATAAAATAACATTCGCATAAAACACACACGCGATGCCGTGGTGGCACGATAGAAGCCGTAGAGGGGCGGTAGAAGTGACGATTGAGCGAACCGGCAAGATTCATCTCGCCACAGCAACCGAGGCGATCCTGGCGATTGTGGAATTAGCACCGCAATCCGTAAAGCAAGAATGCAACGAGCAAGCGACGAACCCCCTCCGCTTTCCGGTCGTGATCTTCGCCGCGATCAGCAGGCTTTAGCGGTCGCGGCGTTCGGTTCTCTTTTAAATTAACCGACACGCGGAGTGGCTCAGTTCGGCTCAGATCGTCGTTAATTGAAACATTTATTCCCGGCAAATGGTGGTAATAACAAGTGGAATTATTTCGAAACTCCATCGGCGGGGCCCACCTCGCCTCGATGGTCTTAAAATCCCAGGTGCCTCAATTAGACCCCACGAAGCGGGGTTGGCATTAAGGTTGGCTAGATTCTTTCAGTGCATTTTCGTGACGGCAGCAACACAGTGGCTGCCCACTGTAATAAGAATTTACTGTGCTGGCATCTCTTCCCTGGACTGGGCGTCAAAGGAATCCATAGTTTGTACCTCTTTTTTTAAGTTCATCGTTTCAACGTCTTCACGGTAATGAGCTTGCATATTGCCGACGCATCGGGGCAAGCCGGTGGGCCATAACTGTTTATGATTCCATCGAACCGGAATTTTCCACCCATACCTGTGGCTGTGTGTGCGTAAAAAAGGTGCCGATAAGGTTGTTCCGCACCGGTGGCTGTGACCTGTTTTTTGCGCTTGGTAAGGGGCGCGCGTGCGCGTGCCCAACACCCGTGTGCAATTTTCCAATCGTGCCCAACTCAATCATCTTAGCGTCTATATTTCTCAGCTTCAGCTAAGCTGCTACTTCCGCCTAATGGAGTGGAGCAATTAAAGTATGCTTACGTTGGGCTGCCCCACCAACCGCGAGCAGTCAGGGAAGCCACCGCAGTCGGTACATTATATTAAATCTTTGTAGGTTTTCTTAAGCAATTAATAATGCCTTATCGGCGATTTCCTGCCCGCGACTGCTAATCCTGCCGATGATCGATCCTGTAGCAGCGATCGTTTTTCGCTCGCTGCGCTCGAACCCTGGGAAACGGGAAACGCCACCCCACCGCTTGCCAAATGGGTGTCGATGCACCCGTTTTTCTTTTTGCTGACCAGTCACTACCGCCAGTGTATCACTATCGCGCAAATCATCCCTGTGCCGCAATCACCCCTGCATTCAGCACTCATTCGTCACGTGTAATGATCATCATTCACCTGCACAATGCAGCGGAATGCTGGCATTCTAGCGTGTCGTCCGCGCCGTGACCTGCACTGCTACTAAAGTTAGCATAAAATAAGTAGAACGCCACCGCCGCCCGCCGCCGCTGCTGCTACCGTATAATACGCCTGCCCGATTGAACGGGGTGATCTTTTTGTCATCCTTAGCGGTCAGCCTGAGCCCGCACCCTACAATTATGGAAAAGAATTTCCCTTCATCCCGCGGTTCAATTTATTTCATGATTTAAGTGTGTTTCCTGCACGCCCCGATGTATACGGCTGGGGCCAGGCCCTATGTTTTGCCGAGGTCTTTTTAATGTTCACAGTCACAAGTCGTTTCCGATTTGTCCCGTTTGAACTCTCGGGATGGGAGCAGCTGAAGTAAAATGGAACCCGGGAATCCCGGGGTGAATACAGAAATTTGCACGCCAGATCCGATACGTGTGGTACGGTGCGCTCTAATCGGGTTCTAACCCCCCGGCCGGAGATGGTCAATGAACCGCTACTGATCGAGGTGATCGAATCTAGAACTGGATATCGGGTCGTGTAGCTTAATCCTCCTCCTCTCCCAGGTGGGGTGGTGGCAAGCTTAGAACGAATTTCCTGTGTATCGGGCACGCGAGCTGCAAGAAATCAATTACTCCCGCAAAAGACGTCGAAGAAGCTGCGAAACACCACTCGAGCTCTAAACTCAATGTGGAGCGTGACGGAGCGGAAACCGGGGGTGGGTAGGGAAGGGGAGGAAGAAAGCAAGAGGAGAGGTGTAGATTCTTGGGTGTAGCTTTTCATTATCCGATGACGGATTGCTGGCTCATCGGAAGTTAGGTTTGAGGTTTGTAATTCGATTTCACCAACCATTAAACAGGCGTACACAGCCAGCAGTGTATCAGAAACGGAGGATCACGCTCGGCGTTAGTTAACTGAGCATTATGTACCCGAAAATCCGGCACGTGGACTGGCTCGTGCGCATAACGGTGGTTTTCGGGTTCGTCGTCTACGATGACTGTCTTATGAACCAAGTCGAAATCAGATGAGCTTGATTAACGCCGAGCCAATAGTCGTACATGTAAAACAGGAGTTTTGTACTCAGTGCGTCATCAGTTCAAGACCAGAAGTAGCTCAACTCTCAAACGATTGATTTACTGAATATGTCCAAATTCATGTGAATAATCATTCTCCCAAATAAAATGATGTATATTCCTGTAAATACTAGCGCTGACCTTCAAATGAACAAACATTGTCCAACGCTTGTTGCTCATCACGCAACCTTGCCCTCTAAAGTAGGGCTTCATTCGACTTATTTATTATTCTTTCTTGTCGTTACAACTCTCCAATCGCTCTCTCAACAGCTCAAATCTTTATTGAGAAGTAGCTCTTCTGCCCAACACTCCAAACCACGCTTACTCCCCCGAGGGAGAAATGATCGAGCTCTTGATGAAGCGATAAAAACAACGACAACACACGATCACTCTTCCACCAACAAAACAGCATCATTTGAATGTCATCGGTGGTCGTCGTCGCCAGAAAGTCCAAAGTGCCAGAAACGGATTGTACAGCAGCATTCCACTCATTTCCTTGGGAAGAGGAAGAACAGGGACAGAGGAGTACCTTCGGGATTTTGGGACTGTTCCGTTTTGCGGTTAATTCGGAATTTAATTCCTACCATTTCCATTTGTGTGTTGCCCTTGCCGAAATGTCTCTACTTTATGAGGCTGCTCTGTTTGCAGAATCGGTGGATCGTCGTGATCGTCGGGTAGTTTTTGTGAGTGTGTGTGTGTGTGGCATGGTACTGGACGATGGGTCCCCTCCGGGGTCGTACCACTGCCGGTGCCTTGGATGCGGTCGGTTGGTATAGAAAATTTATGACAAGTTCCCGACAGACCACAGCAATGATAGCACGCCTGGCGCGTCAACGTACGTACATGTGGAAAGTTTGCGCTCGTTCGTTTGCTCGCGTCCCTCGTCTGCTGGTCCGAAAATGCGAACGCGAATTTTGGGGGGTTATTATATTACCCTGTGCCATTGCGTTACCAGCAGCGGCAGCCCGTCGGCACCAGTCGGCACCACCGCAAATGAAACGAACACTGCGAAATGAGGTCCGGAAATACAGAAAGCTGAAGGCTGGAGTTGAAGTTGAGTTACAAAAATTGCAACAGCACCCTGAACTGGATGAAAGGCCCACCTACCCGTACCTCTTCCCGTGGACGCGCGCGCCCCGGTACGCCGAGTGGAGTGAAAAGCTCGAAGAAAAAAGGGTGCGCTGTCATTAAATTTTATATCGCTTCCAGCTTGTTTTTTCGGGGAGCCTGTTGCTTCCACTGCGCAACGCGCGATACTGCTGCGGTTGAAGTTTATTTTTCGCCCGCCGCAAAAGAACACCATCAAATGGCGTCTGGGCGATGGGATCGTTACAGGAGAGTTTCTATGGTGCAAAATTACCCTCAAAACGCGTCATTAGTGCGGAATGGGTATGGCATCATTGTGGGACGAGGAGAAGCGTTCTTACGACGGAAACGATCAGCGCTCTGCACCCGTTTTCGTGCCACAATCAAGACGTTATTGTAAATGAGTTTCACCAACGCTCTTGTCAAACGTGCGCTCTGCTTGTACGCTATCTTATCTGTAAACGGTTTTCACAATCTACGGAATTCTAAACCACCCAATCACCTTGCGAAGCGAAAACAAAGCATTGGAGTTGCTGTCCCAATCGATTCAGCCACACATGGCGAACCGCGACCCTTTATAAATTAAACCATTAGCCCTGGCTAAACAGACACACTCAAGCAACATAGCTTGAAGCCGCGAGCAGCTGCCACAACATATCGAGAAAATGTCGTTATCTACGCCAAACCAAAACAGACCAGCACACCTGGGCTTGATTGTTCGCGCGATGGCCGCGTGCAATGCAGATATTAGAAAACAACATGTGTTTTGCCCGAAACGAATCGCAGGGCCTGTATGGTCGCAATCAGCCGCCCGGACACACACACACACAAATAGGTACCGCCAATGCTGGTGGTGGTGAGGGGAGAACCCCAAGGACGGTTGAATGAGTTATTATCATACTTTGGGGAATTCGGTTATTCAAACCAGCCCCGTGCCATTAATTGACTTGTCAAATCGAGCGCTTATGACAACCTGCCTCGGTCTGTTTGGGCCTCCGTGTCGGCTGTGAAGGACAATACAGGTACCTAAGTTTGCGTGTCGCTGGGAGAGAGGGCAAATGAGCTTTGTCTCAATTCGGAACGGTAGCTTAGTTAAGCCGAATGCCCTAAAGTAAGTCATTACGGGAGTTTTTTTGTGTGTGTGCAGAAATTGCATAATATGTAATCGTGTGCCGTACAAGGAACCGTACCCAATAGCATTTTGGGTAAATATCGATTGGACTATGCAACACAGCGTAAGCCGGTGTATCTAAAGCGGACATAAAGAAGAAAGAAACTCTACAACTTTTGACTTTTGATTTGGTATATCATCTCAGCTTCGAACGGGTGTATTGCTTAAAGTACCAAACGCCTGGAGTTATACCTTTCTTTCCACAAAATCCCATTTTTTAACGAAGACTACTTAACCCTCACAGGAAGCGCACTTGTTATAAACCCATGCTGAAGCGATATAGTAACAAATTCCTCTTTTACAACTTCCTGGTGCGAACTAATGAAGCTAACGACACATGTTCTCTACCGGAAACAGCGCATCGTTTTCCGAACTGCTTACCCATCGGCTGCTAACCAACCAACAAACATCCCAAACATCCCGATGTCACTGCTTCGCTTGATGTTACTAGGGTGATTAATGATGCTCGCATCAGTTTGTTGCCTGTTCGAGCGGTAATTATTTTTCAATTCGTACAAAATCTCGCCCGCACCTTTTGGCCGTGGCATGCCGTCCGGTGGTGGCGCCAAGCGCCAGCGCTATAAAATGTGGCATTCCCTTGTCGACCGGAAGTAAGAGCTAGCCCGTAACCGTACATTAAATTACGATCAATCATCAAATTGGTTGTTTTGGAGGCTGTAAGCGTGAGCTTCAAATCGGGAAGAACTGGACACACACACATGCTGGGTCCGTATCGGTACAACTACAAGCCCGTCCTACAATCTCGGCCGTCAAGATATTTCGTACCTAGCCTTATTTTTCTCCTCTACACTTCAACTTTATCACAACAGCCATGTGTGTGTGTGTGCGGCCGAGCCGGGGCGAGGTATTTTATTAAGATTTTTCACCCGGATGGGGGAAACGCCAGTGTGTGTGTGCACCAAGACGACATGGTGCAATATCGCGTGTTAACAGTTTCTTCCCCGGTTCTACATACCGTTTTCATCCGGATCTTTCTTTTTTGTGCTGAAGCACCAGAAGAAAAGGAAAAAAAAACTCGGGGGGCCCAAGGCGCCCGGCGGGCCTCGCGATGGGAAGAAGAAATGCCTTCCTTGCACGTAATTAAAGCCGACTAAACATATCTTAAACGAGATTTATTGCAATATCATGTTGGTAATATTCTCCCAATAAATTAATATTGAATTTATTTCTCTACCCTTATTGATACACCGTCGGTGGTGGTGGTGGTAGTGTCTGGACAAATCACGCCCTGGTGCTGGCAACAAGGCGGACCCGGGAAGGGAGGGTTGACAGACGTACCCGTACGAACGACGAGGCGTACATTATTGATATCAATATTTCGCGTAAAGTATACTTTTATCGCATGTGTACATTTAATTTAAAGCCTTTTCCCCTCGTTGACATTTAATCGCACTTAGGGCGAGAGCGTGCTAAGCGCGCTCGCACACACACACACACAGCCGGCTCGACACGGTGGAAAGTGGTTCCGATCGGAGTGCCCCGGCTGGCTGGAACTCTGCAAACAACAAACGGGGCCGGTGGTTTGGGAAGGGGCCCGCCGAGATCATGAGAAAAGTAGATAAATTAAAATGTGTCGAACGGGGTTTCGAGCGTCCACAACTCGAGCGAAGACTCGTCCGCCAACGTGCACCGTGTGTCTTGCAGAGTCTTGCACACAGCCAGCCAGCCAGCCAGCCAGCACACGCTAGCCGCGATTCACCGCCCTGCATGCGAGCCCCGGAGTATGAGCGAAAGAAGGAGCGCGCGCGCCCGTTGTGGACGATATTCTAATTGACTTCTTTGTTCTAGTTGTCTTGCCCCGGCCCAATGTTGGCCTGGCAGTATTATTAGTTATGTAGTTTCTATCGCACCTTGTTGTCGCAAGCCAACCTGGTACATGACGGCGTCGTGTGCTGTGGTGGCAATCAACACGAAACTGGCAAAACCCTTCAATCGCACCGAACTGAAAGATATCGCGCGGGTGTTGCGGCGACAAACCTTAAACGGGGTATTTTTCTTGGAGTTGTGGAATTGCAATGGGAGCTGAGGCGGAAAAATATAAACGATTACAACGATAATTTGTTGTATCTATCGAAGCTTTTGTTGGGTGTGATTTTGGGGGTAAAAAGGATTAGACAATTGCTCAAAACAACGAATTTAAGTCATTGAAGTCAAACTCAAATTCATATTTAAATAAAGAGAGTTTACTCTCGCCTAAGTTTCTTTCGCCGCGTTTCATTAAACAAATCCGTTTTTCCCGGAAAAACTCCCCGTTCCGTTTGCCACCGTCGTTGGATGATTATGAAAAATGAGGGAATCAATTTTAAGCTATCTGGTCTGGTGCAGTGCCAATGCTGCTACCCATTTTTACCTACGCGTACCTTAACAACCTCACCAAGACCCCATGGAGCCCGTTCGGCAACCAGCGCTACCCATTGCGTTGTTTAAGGGAGGTCAAAACAAAAACCCCCCAAAACCAAATCGCTCAAACAGAAGTCCTGTCCACAAACGAGGCCTTCCACCGCTCCATTTCACTCCCAAAATGCCCGTTTCGCTGTCCATCAATCAGGTGATTTAGTTTCTCCCGCTGGTTTTGCTGGCTGCCTGGCAGTCATGTTTTTACTATGTTTTCGACCAGCCCATACCACCCCAAGCGTTCCCGTGCGATCGTGCGTGTGTCTCTAGTAGACGATACACTCTTACATATTGCCCCACCAAAAAAAAAAAAAACACACACTCCACAGGTACGCAAACCTTAACCCGGCTACCAGATGATGAGCGTAGCGAGATGAAATTTTAATTTGGAAGCAGTTTGTACTTGTTAATAGGTTTGATCGTTTATCACTCAATAAACCCCCGCCACGGCTTGCCTTGCTCTGGCGTGTCTGCGCAGGGCCGGAGGTTATTTGCCGCAGCACGGTATGGGGTCATGTTTTCTGGTCTAGCGCTTTTCGGGTTCCCTCACGTTTTTTTTCGACTGGAATGTGGTTGTGCTCTCCCCCGGTGGCAACCGGAAACTGGTGGCAACAATACGCCGAACTCAGCGCCGAGCGTTTTGTCTTGGAAGACTGATAGTGCACGATCTGTGGAGGTCGTTTTTTGGTTTCTTTCTTCAAACACCAGGGAAGTACCAGGAATTGATCTCGGTTTCTCCGTTCGAAGCTCGGTGAGTGAAAGGATCAATGCTACTGTCCATTGCCTGCATCTCACTGTCACAACACAACGTGAGTGAGGCTGACTTTACGATCGGCTGGCAGGGCTGCCAAACCACACTCACCCAGTGGTTGGTTTCAGTTTTTTCTGGAATCCGATTCGAGGTGGTAGATATTAGTCGATCGTCGTCGTCGAAGGACTCCAAATAGAGCCGTTTTGTGGAGCATTGGTTCCTTCGCGAGCCAATTAATTTTGTACGTGGGCGATCTTCAATGTCGTCCACTGTTTTCCCGTGTTGAAGGCCCGTTCTAGCATGCCCATGTTTGAAGCGTGTCGTGACGAGATCACAGGGAAAGTGAGCATTTCACCTGTGCACGATTCAACCGCAGCCTGATTGTACCTGACAGGACTGCCAACGGCGTGTGACAAGATGCTACACAATTGTCCAGTTGAAAAGGAAAGTCGCTCGCAGCAAACTTCTTGCAGGAAGAGCGTCACCAATGTTGATCACACCTAAGCCACCACAGGAAAAACAAGGGACACACAAAAGCATTCGCAATTTGTTTCCCATTAACGGTTTTGTGGGTTTTCGTCGTCGCTTCGTAGCGCATTAAAGTCTTGCGTCTATTGGCTGGTAGTTTCTGTCAGACGCGCGTTTAATCCATTGTCAGGCACGTTTTGCATAGTGACCATAAATTACGACATGGGGCCGCTTTTCCGCGATCGGTTTCGCGTGCACACACCACTCAGCACGATCCACGCAGCATGTAAAGGGCCGTTTAAATGCGCCGTTGGAAACACAACACACTCACGGAAACCGTAGTACCGATAGTTGTCAATATTAAATTACTCCATGTCATCGTCAGTATTTCCCCTACCCGTTGGGAGTGATTCCACCCTCCTTATAAGTCTGATACAGTCGTACTCATACACTCATTTATTGATTTAAGTGGTATCGCAACACGGTACGACACTTGATTTAATTATCGCTCCACCGCGCACACTCGCTCCGGCGGCTCTGCAGGCGCCTCGCAGCGTTTCGTGCGCACCGTGTCTTTCACGACCAAATCGACACGTCACGTCACACGCACCCAAGGGTGTAGGAGGCACACCACAACAGCGCGCGCCGTATGTTTGGGCTCGATGAATCGCCCCGGCTGACTCACTTCCGTCGTGGCTGTGGATTTTTGTTTGCGTTTTCCTTTGCTTCCAGTAAAAACCCTCCCCACATTTAAATGCTCCGTTCTCGAATGCTGTGGTTTTCCTGTGCCCTGGGCTGGGTAACGTGAGCCGGGTTACTACCCGAAAGGGCGCATTCCAATACGGCAAGTTGATATTTTGTTTTTTGTTGTTGTTTTCGCTTGCTGAATGTAACTCCAATCTTCTGACAAATTCCGGCCAAACGCACGAAACGCACTGTAAACGGCGTAGGGACCGAATCGTGGCACGCAACGAAGGCACACGCATCAGGTCGGGCTCCGGCTCCGGTCGGAGAAAATATGATGTACATTTGCCTGCGATATTTGTTTCATTTACGCGATCGGATTTCACCTCCCCGGTGGACGCATACCGAACACACACACCGCGGGCAACGGAGCACCGAGTCGGCTACCGCAGGGCTACTTGCTGCCTCGGTCTGAACTGGTTTCAACCGTGCATCGTTCCGCGGACTCTCTCACAAGCCGAGATCTTATCGGGCAATGATCTTTATGACAGCCCTCCAAAGACATCTCGGACAGGTAAAGATCTGCGGGCAGCGTTGCGGTGGGTTTGCTCGGAGACGTGTAGAGGTACGCCTCACAGCATGCTAGTAATAGCTGCTAGTCTACGAGCTCCCGCTGCTCCATTGTCGAACTAACAGCGGGCAAGTGCAGCGACTCTAGGTGCTCTCTTGCTAGCAGAGACACCACCGCGCAAACCACGGAACTCTCCACACGATGAGGTTGATGTTTGGTTTTGACGCTGTACGATCCTTCCTGCAACAGTGTTGTCACTGCGGGCCGCGTGTGCTGCTACTGGGTGCTGCTGCTGCTGCTGCTCCTTGGGGTCATACAAACCCCACCGACGGCTGACCCACATTCGGTGGCTGAATGATAAATGAAAGCTGACGTCTCAATCGATCTGGCGAGCACGATCTGCACAACTAGCGGTGGTACACCTGCGTGGCGAGGGAGCTATCAAAACTGTTCGCAAATGTGTCCCAATATGTGCCCCCCGGACGTAGGTGTCGATTGGTTTCTTGTTTGCTGGAATGAGCTGTTGTTTCGGCTTCGGCAGGCCCGGGGGTTGTGAGGGAACAGAAATGATTTACGATCACGGTTGGTTGGGGAATAATTACTGATTTGAGCGAGAGATATCGGGCGAGTCGATCAAACAATGGTGAGATGAAATTTTGATTTGTCTTTCGTGTGATCAAGTAGCCGCCTGGTTAACCTTCATCACGTCGGCACCAATTCTGAGCCACAGGCTGCCAGGTTTGGTGATCTAATGTTGGTGGATATGCAACAAGAGTTTCAAACAATTGCTTGAGGATATTCACATGATTTGAATAAAATTCACAACAATCTCAATGATATGTTGAGCGTATGTGATGTTTGTTTTTCAGGATGTATCTCTATTTGATACAATCTTAAGAAATTGCTTATGTTACCTTAATTTTGGGGCTATATTTTGAAGAAGTTCACTTATGGGATAATATACTCTCAACATATCATCCTTTGAAACACTATGAACATTCTCCAAGCTATGTCTCGAAGGGATCTTTAGCCTACAGAGGCATTCAACTAAGATGATCTTTCTAATCGTTTTGTCATAGAATGTCCAAGATAGTATTTGTTAAAATGTGGCCTCTATTGTCCAAAAAATGATCCTTTTATTAAATTTTTCATCTACGAGTATTTGAAAGCCTAATCGCTCATGCAGCTATAAGATTACGCCTATGGAATTCAATCATCTTAAAGAGATATTCCACATACCAGAATCATCAAAATGTTCATATCAGACAAGCTTAATATCTTAGACATACTGCATCTTGGAGAGACTTTATTGTAATGGCGACTCTCCGGCCAATGCCACGATCTTCTGGAAACAATTTAAAACAATTATAGCACAATGTCCTAATTGTTCTTTTCTTACTTTCCTCCAGATTCTTCTTCCTTCTAGATGTTCCTTCTTTCAGTTTCGAGTCTGCTTTGCTCTAATAGAACGTAGTATCTTTCAAGAACTCCATCCTTTCTCGATCTATGCATCACCCAGGCAAGAATCGATCATCTCCTCCTCATCTTCTCAAGAACCTCGTTCGTTTTACAGTGCGACGAGTGATTCGGTCAACTATAATTGGAAATAATGATCCATTGGCCGGTCAGCCACCACTGCCACTCGAGCAAACTGGTTCCCGCTCTGCACCTGGATCGCGGTGTGTCACATCGGCAAAGTCCTTTTAATCGGTGTACGACATCCATCCCCGCCATCGTGCACTCCCTTGATCCGGTGTAATATGAAATCCGAACCAGCGCACGGAACTGTACCGAGGCAAAGATCAATGAATAAAGGATGATCACGCTGGGGGAAACCGAAGAAACTGGGGAGGACAGGAAATTGTCAATCAATTATTTCACCAAACACGCCGTACACCAAACGCGCGCACGGATGGGCCATAATTAACCATCCTTTCTTCAACGGGTGTGTGTGCGTTGTGTTTTTCCACAGTCGTCTCCTCAAGGCGCGGTGATCGATCATAAAGTTTTGCTCCCGATAGACTGAGCGCGCCCGAAAAACGCGTCTGCCGATCGGGAAATCGATCGACCGCGGGTAGACAGTGGACAGCGCGCAACCCTTGTGCGCTCATTCCTCATTTGGATCCGGATCGGATGAGGATTTAAATTCAATCATCACATCGTCGAGCGTGGAGTTCAACTCGGTGGAAGAGAGCAGGCAGTGATGTCGAAGGGAAATGATGGATTCGATTCAACACCATAAAGAACACCACCACCACCCGTTGGAATCCGGTTTAGAACGGGGCTAATTGGTTACGTTTGTGCTTTCCGCGTGATCAACTGCTTCCTTTACATCTAATCCGACCGTTACGAGATGAGTTCAGCAGAATGAGGAACTGATCGGCAAAGGTATAAAACCTTACCAACTTGTCCATTTTTTTCTTTCTTGATTTCCTGTCCGACCGATTCGCCCGGCCCGGGGGTTCGGGTAAAATTTGCACCTACAAAACCTGAAAGCCAAAGCCCTACTCAACCTCAAAACAGCAATATGTTAAATGAAGTGCATACCAATCGACAGCGGCTTTCATCTGGCACAAACGTCGGTCCTCTCGGTGCACACTTTGTAACACGTTCCACAAGAGAAAAAAAGATGACCCCCGCATTGGTATGCACCGTAGAAAATATGCTTTTAATTAGCTACAGCCGTATTCATCTTCACATTCCGACTCCAATCGGAAGCCGCATACAGCTGTGAGAGCACGGCTGCAGTCTCCGACGGCTGGCCCAAACAATATAGCGCACACAGCACAACCTCCCGCGGATCATACCCGCGTTTTGTGGTTTTGATTCAGCGCCCGACAAAAGCAATCCTTTTCGATCGCGTACCGTGGCCGGCCGAGCGCGCAGAGATCGTTCGGTCGTTTGTGCGGAGATCGAAGGAAATTAGTGACGGTTTCTTGAAGCCACCGTGAGGCTTCGCGCGCATCGCACGTCCCCCCCGTGCACGGTTGCGTTCTCGTACGGTTCGCGCACTTGAACCACACTTCGCGGGCTCGTTGTGAATGTGTGTGTGTGTGTGTGTGTGTGTGTGTGCGTATTCCTTTTGTATCCTAATGACAAGGATCATTAATGATATGGCCGGGTGATGGCCCGTTTTTGCCCTCATCCTTTTTTTTCTCTTACAAATTGTTCCAAGACAGCGTGACTTCCATTGATTTGATTCATCGCTCAGACTGACCAAAAGGAACTCTCGTCGCTCTCTCTCTCTCGTCCCCTTTCCCAGCTCCCAGCTGACAAAACGGACCCCTTACCGGGCGCAAACCGTTTCCAGACACTTGGGCTTTCGGGCCACAGGGACCCGGGAGTGCTTATGATTAAGTAAGTTTCAATTATTCGTCAACAATTGGCTGAATGGCGGATATGGTCCACGTCTTCCCACCCCTATACCCGGGACGCGGGACTCGTGAAGCTATTGGAGTTGGTGGAGCGCTTTCCCTGGACGCGCAACCAGCGACAACACGCAGGACGGTCTGAACGGGTAACCAATCGTGAGACTAGTACGTACGCTTCATTCTCATAATCGGAGCAAATTTGGAACCCAGCGTGAGTAATTGGGGAGGGAATATGGCGACCCCGGGACACTTAGCGTGCTCTCGGAGCAGAGAACGGCGCAACACCAGCGCAAAATGATCGGCTGCTTCCTGCTAACGAGTTCCCAAGATGAGTTCATCCGCATTGGGCCACTCCGCCACAATGGGGCTCGAAAATGATCGACTTTCAATCATCGGCCACTTACCGAGCCCGATTACTTTGCCTCTTCTGGGGTACCAACCGTCCCGGCTCCCGTCTGGTGTGTAGCCGTGGTGCGTTTGGTGCGAAAGGAAATTGACACACAAGTGTCTGTATCGGTTCGTGTCGATAACTGAACCAACCATCGTCCCAGCGGCAACCGGTTGGGCGTGTGTGTGTGTGTGTTAGGGTGGAGGTGGCAGCAAATCCATCGATGTGGACTGAACCGGTAACCTTGATTCAATTACGTATTCAAATCCGTATGAAAACAAATCTCCTGCCACAGCTACAGCCGCCGAGACACCGGGCAGCAGGCGAGACACGGCGATACGGCACGGCCCCAAGACCTCAGGACGTCGCTAGAAGATAATTTATCAGCAATTCTTCGGATCGGATCGAGTAATTCCAATTTTCTCATGAACTAATACACTCCACATACACACACACACACACCAGCCAAGCACAGACACAAAACCGCAACAGGCAGCGCGGTGGTAACTGTAACCGTAAATCCACCGTGTGCCAACCATTTCCTGTCCCATTCATACGGCCCTGCTCGGGTTGTCTGAGCCCGTTTCCAGAACCTGTCCGCGGCGCTGGCTTGCTGGTCTATACTGCTGGAGTCAAGAGAGGTAGAAAAAATAATAAATACGATCGCACCGAAACAAGTGTTCTCCAGTGTCCAGTAGAGTACACTTGTTCGGCCAAACGATTGCCAGTGTCTGGACGGCTCGAGCAGGTCAAGCCAGTCCTGACCTAACCGGGCCCGATCCGCCAGAAAGATGTCGATCGCTCGATCGTTCGCGATCGCGTGCAGTGTAAAAAGTATCGCGGATTACGGACCAGTCGCTACAGTTTATTCAATCGATTTCTCTTCACCGTGCACCCTCTGAACACCCCCCAGCCGTGTGCCTTACCGAAGTACCGTACCGAAATCGACTCGAAACTGGCGCGCTGCATCCACCAGGAACCGGACTAGACTTCCAAAACCTGCCCTTTTGCGACCGTTTCAGTAATGACAGTAACAACAAAAATCTCGACACGATTTACATTTGATTGATTTTAATCTGCCTTACCTGTAACCTCTAATGGGGCCAAGAGGAAACAAGAAACGAGAGAAAGAGCGGGACGTGCGTTAGAGATGAATGTGTCAACGATCGGTGATCGTGCGCGACATGGTCGGCCATGTTCGTCCATCGATCAAATTTCGATACAACCCACCTGAAACCAGTGAACCCGTTTCTCGCCGGGCACATTGCACGCGCATTACAGACGAAGATTTGGTGCTACCTGCCTCCTCCTACAGGCAATGACATCATATAACAAAAGGAGGCGAATTATTGGGACCCCTTATGCCACGGTGAGTCAATCGATTCGGATCGGCTGCTGAAATAATTAATCATACACATTGACGCACAAAAGGCCTATAGAGTTGTTGGGCGATGTTGGGATGCGGTGCCTGACAGGGCGCTCAGTGGACGGTCGACTTCAGATCTTGCCATGGTTTTGGGAGCAATTTTGAAAAAAGAACCCATAACAATACCATTCAAGGCTCAAATAGTTTGTTTTGATTCGTCTGATTGCAAAAATTAGATGTTTCAAAACTAAATCTTAACTAATGTATTGTCAAGTTCTGTCCACCAAATGGTATTTAGACTTTTGTTTTGTAACTCTATCATATCTTACATTAAATGTTCTGTAAGCTGCAAGTCGACCAATTATAGGAGTTTGTAAAAGCATACACGAACTAGAAAGTTCAAAATATCACAGGTTTTCTGGATTCGAGGTATAACGATGTACTGCAAATGAAGATGCTGTCCAAAATAATGATCAAAGAATGTAACAAATGATACAACTTGCAGATTTCAGAGATTTGGTAGCGAATCGAAGCTCAAGTAGTTGAATCGAAATAGTGATTCCAAATTACTTTAAAAGTCTGACATGGGCAGTTAAAAAGATTAAAGATTAAAAACGAATTCTTATTTCCTGGAGATTGGAAACCTCAAAACGTGTAGCCTTTTTTGACTACATCAACACAACCCGTTGTGTCGTTACATGTTTGCATTAGGAAGTGTTTTAGATTGTACTTCCTTGGAAAGTACAGCTCCCTGATGTGATCCGTAATCTCGATGTTGGCACTTACAACAAGCCATAAAGAAATCTAAGATATTTGCCTAGAACCTGGCGCATGGCATGCAAACCGTAGCTGCCCGCTAGTCCGCACGCGCACATTATCCACCGGCTAAATGTTTGCGCACGCCCCGTAGCCACGGTCGTGCGGCCGATAGGCTTGAATGGAAGCCCGGCCACACCGTCGCGATATTGCATAACCATCAGCTTGAGTTGCAACAGTTCAGAATGCATTCATTGCACCTTCCCCTGCTCCCCGAAGCGGAAGGAAACGCCGTCCTGCGGTTGGACCTAATTCCTCCGTGCTCCGATGCACGACGATAATCGGTCCCCGAAAGCGACCGGGGCCTGTTGCGATCTGTTAGCGATCGTTAGCGATCCGGTATGGTCCATTGACTCCATTGTGCTTGTGGTGCGCGCGAGCATGCATATGCTGCAAGATGCAAAAATTGCACCCATTCTATCGCGTCTCCCTTCCTTGTGTGGCAGCAGCCGCACGCTCCGGTGGCCATTGAACCGGTAAAAGATTCCGCTATCTATATGGATGCAACCGGAGCATAAATTCCTTTCCCTTCGAGTGTCGCCCAAAAGGAAAAGGAGCTTGCGCCCTCGGGGGATGCTGTGTGTTTTTTTCTCCCTTCGTTCACCGGGCTCTTCCGGTCCAACAGCAGCCCCAGCAGCATTGGGTGCAATAGCAATTCGCTTATGATCCTCCTGGCCCTCCACCCGCAGGTGAGACGCAGACCCTTTCGCTACTGAAGCGCAAAAACAGTTGTTCCTGCCCCTCGGTCCTCGGTTTAATGGACACCAGATAAACATGCGACCCCGGTGACTTGTGAATAGGAAGTGTGTAACATGGCCGTTTGTTCCGCCAGGCCACGGTGTTCGCATTTATCGTAGCGAACCCCAATCGCGCACTAAAGGCGTGCGCGCAACGGTGGCAAAATATTGCCGCCCGGCCCGGCCACGTGCCCATTGTACGGAACCTGGCGGTGGGTGGGTGGTAATTGAAACGTACACCGTACATCATTAACCTCACCTTGTTACTGGTGAGCGCGCGCGCGTTGTACCGTACCTGAGTGACGATTAAATGAAATTAATCAATTATACACAGTCGCACCCACCCATCGGGGGGATTATTACAAGCTAAGTGATCACCCTGCCCCCAATCCCCCAACCCAGTCGGTCAGTTCAACTGTCAATAAGACACCGACACCTTCAGTCAAATGTTGATGTTTGAGGGGCTTGGTGATATGGGTGTAGTGACATGGGCTGTAGGGAAGAAATGTAAACAAACGCGGCAGTTGAGGAGCCAGCACGCCCACAACGGGGGCGCCCAGTGCGACGTGAAGGCTGGTTGATGAAGTGGTTGCACTTTTTAAGCTGCACTGGTAATGGGAGTGAAACAATCGATCATACGTGCATGAGAGGGATCTGTCAGGGAATGGGTGAAGGGAGCGGCGCAACAAAGTCTGAAGATGATGAGAAAATTAAGTAAATGAAAGATTAAGTTAAGCATAAGCACTATCTATTAAAATAAAGACATAAAGTCAGATTTTAATGTAATAAAGCTTACAGAAACTGCAATCAAAACGGTCAAACACTCGTTTTAAGGTGTCTTAGCGCTGTTAGATGTAGTTTGCAAGCTTTTCTTGATGTGTTTCTTATGGAATTTTGAAATATTAGTGTTTAGTGTTTCAGATACAAGTATTATTCTTAACTAAAAATTAATAAAACATTTCAATTTGTGATTTTACAGTATTTTAATCATTAAGTTGACCAACGACAGAAGATCGAAGAGTGAAGGACTGAAGGCTGAAGACTTAGGGTGAAATGCTGACGATGGTGTCTAAACAACGATCCATTGCAGAATGATGCTTTATTTTGACACTCCAGACTAGACTCCAGGTTTCATGAATCTTTCGTTGAGATTCATTCATATGAATCTTCAGTGATGAGTGATTCGAATCTCGAGTGATCTTGAATCTTCAAAGATTTATGAATCTTCAAAGAATTACAAATCTCTAATGATTCACAAATCTTCAAAGATTCATGAATCTTTAAATATTTATAAATCTCTCGGGCTTCATGAATCTGTTATATAAGCTTTATAAGTCCATTACAATTCATACATCTCGAGGGATTCATTAACCTTTAGATATGTTTGATTTCCAACATATTATATTTTCCCAATCCCACCAGAAAAATGCCCGTTGTGGGTTCAAGCATTGCATTAGCCATCTCCCCGTAGCAAAACAAACTATCAAGTTAAGTGATATTTTCCAACAAGTCTAGAAAGCCTATATAGGTTGCCATGGCCACGTAGGTTGTTACGCCAAGAACATGAATAATAAAAAGCTCCAGCTTTATGATTTTTTAGAGATTTATGAATCCCTAGAGATACGTTAATCTTTCGAGATATAAGAATCTTATGAGTTTCTTTCGAAATTAATGTGTTTTGCGATATTCGTGAATCTTTCGACATTCATCAATCATCATCAATTTGAACATTCATAAATATTTGCGATTCATGAAACATTCCAACCGAGATTTAGATTCATTGAATCATTTCAAAGATTCATTCAGATTCATGAATCTGAATCAGATTTACTCAACACTACTTCAGACGATCACACATTTGACCTGCTTATGGTCATAATCCTTTCGAATAATTTATTTATTTATTTATTTATTTATTTCATATATAAACCAACGGACCATCGTGTCTAATCGGCAACCTTATA
>KB668133.1:137848-162785 GCA_000349065.1 Anopheles quadriannulatus | reverse complement strand
AACAGCTCCAGCAGCTTAAACCTGTTCCCGTGTTGCGGAGGAAATCGTTTGCCGTGTGGCGTCCAAAGTTCTATTAAAAAAGATATCCCCACTAAGTGCATTTTTATGCGTTTCATCATCATCATCGCCATCGACATATGGCTCCTCCGGGTCCGTCCGGGCCCGGGCATCCCAACCACCCCTTACGCACTTGCTCCACCACGCACGTGTGGGTCTCGACCGATGTCAGTGAAAAGCATAAAATTTATTATTACAGCATCCGTTTTCAGTCTACAGACACTCACGGTTGCCGGGCGCAAGGGTGGCAAGGAGGGAGGACAAGTAAAGATCCATCCAACCCTCCTGTGTGTGAGATAAAAGATGCAAGCGCAGAAAGTGCACAACACATTGCGTATAAGAGCGTTTAAGTGTGTGAGTGTTTGTGGTTGTATGGATTTTTTTTATTTAATGTCCTTCGCAAAGAGCATCCCGTGTATGGTGACGCACAAACCGTGTAACGTGCCCTGTAACGCCAAACGGTGCTGACGGCGAGATTCTTCAAACCGGTCAATCCCCTGCCCCCCGATTCACTTCTAGAACAATATTATCTCGGCGCGGATGAGCGTTTTATGGTTTTATGCTGCCGGCTTTTAACGTTTGCAGCAGCGCCGGGCATCCGGTATCGGGACCAATCTGCGCAGGCTTCCGACGACGCAGACGACGCCTGACAGGTTCGCGATCGATTTTGCGAAATGTGCGGAAGCAAAAAGGCTTTTGTGTGTGTGTGTGCCTGCGTGACTCCCGCGTGAAGGTGATGTGAATTAATTTTTAATGTTTTAATAATTCCCCCTGGTTTCTTCGCGCGATGCTCGAGGTGGAAGCACACCCTTATAAGGGTTGAGCGCACACACACTAATCGGGCGATCGGAGGGATGCGAAACAATGGATCCTTACTGACGTATGACGGGTGATGGTTGAGTGCTGACGCTGCTGTACGGGTTTGCCGATTGATTGTGCTTGCAGGCCATCTTCGTCAAACTGTCAGTTCCTTTTTGGGGTGCAGGGCTGTTTTTTTTTTTTCAAAAGTAACACTTAAGCGTGATGTGTGCGATAGAAGTGAAGATAATTACTGCAACCCCTGCACAATTTGTCTCAAGTGCAATCTTGTCCCTTACGTCGAGTGTGGTCTAGCGACTGTTTTTCATTTTCCCAGAACGCACCACACATGCTTTCTTGCGCTTTGATTGTGGCTAATCAAAGCGTTGCTTGCCCCTACATTGCTCAAATCATAAGCATGCAATAATTGATTAGTTTGTCGAATTCGCGTCCCTTCCTGCTGCCCTGTCTGCTATTATTGGTAACGTTGGCGTGATAAAACGGTTTTCTTCAGAAGCTCTCGATTTCATCCCAAAATTCCACAGCCCCTGAAGGGCACCCGTCATTAACTCAATTACACCCGGGATGCTTCACCGATCTACCGGAGTCAATGTCGACATTTTGTGTTACGCTTTGAACGCTCTAGCTCACCCCAGGAAGAAAGGGGGACAAGAAGAAAGCGAGAGTACGACGGGAATTGGTACAATATCATCTTTCCATCGTCCCACAAAAAAACAACGCACCAACAACAGCAGCAATCAAAGCGAATGTAAAAAAAAACCTACCGATCCATACCTGATTGCAATACGAAGGATTTCAATGCGCCCGTAGGCGAGAAACCTCCTTTCTTCGGTTGTGCGATCGGGAGCTTAACAACAACAACAAAAAACACGAAGATCAGGTGTTGTGCACGAGAAAGGCAGAAAGTTGGGAGTGAAAGGAAGAGCAAAAAATTTACGACAGCATCCCCTGAAGAGGGCACTCGAGAATGAAAGAAAGCAACAACAATAATAACAACAACACAATCAGGGACACCAACACCACCACCATTATAAAGCAATTCATTTCAGCAGCCTCCAGCCCTGCCCCGGTTAGGACAGCACACACACCGCCCGGTGAGCGAATATCAAACCGTAATTATGTTTACAATGAAATTATCAACGCATGACTATTTTCTAATCAAGTAGAAAATTAGAAAAAAAAACTCTCTCTCCGTGTAGCGTTCGTTCCCGTGCCGTGCCCAACCAGATTCGATGAGCTTCGGATTCGAGAGCTCGTGCTAGCGTGTATCGTTTTCCCGTGTCACGGGTTGCAAAAGCATAGGGACGAGCTGAGGGCATAAGTAACAGCATGACGTTACGGGGTGCGATAGAACGGATCTTGTCCACGAGCCATCTTTTTTTCTGCCTGTATGGTGTTGTCGGAAACGGTCGATTTAGCTTTTCTCGAGCGTGTCAGTGTTGGATTTGATTTCCGGCGCTCATAATATTCTTTTAGCACGTTTTTCACGTACTTTCAGCGATAGAGGATGGTTGAAAGGGATACATTTTAGAAGTGAAAATCATCAAAAAGGATAATAGACAATTAAGGACCTCATTTGCGCCAGTTTTGGCAAGTCTAAACAAGGTACATTATAGTGTTACTTCCACATCAAAACTTTAATATTGCGTAACGCTACATCAATGAAAGCTTACACACTCCGTGCACTAGATTCTATCATTTATATCCCTTCTTTTCTATCCTTTCCCCTCAGTTAGTGGCCATTTATCACGCACATTATTTATGTACCTTGTGGTTAACGCTCGAGAGAAAGTCCTACAAGATTCCTCACCTCGGCGGGGAAAGGAGTACAACAACAAGGCCGCAGCGCGTCGACTGCGCAGACTATGTACCACGACGATCGTTACCGATGTTACGGATTTATCTTCAACTCATAACATCTCAATATTACCCCTTTGATGATGCCGGTGCTTACCATACTATCAGCGAAGGGGGAAAGATTAACACGAAGCCGGGACAGCAAAGGGGGCTTTGGGAGCGACGACAAACGCTGTCCCGGACATATTGACTTAACCTTTCCGTTCGGTGAACAGAGCAGCGCCAAGAAAAGCACTGCAAGAAGAAGGCCCGCCTGCCTTGAACATCGGTATCGCGTTGCAGCGCTATATTGCTGCTACGTGCAGCCAGCACCCTTCCCTGACTAAAGCGCATTAAGAAGGTCTCCGCAATCGACCTTCGAGTGCGATGAACGGTCGCGCACATGCGCTTCCGTGAAGAGTTATCGCACTGTCCCTGTGTGTTGTGTTGTCCCGAGGACATTCCGGGCCTTAAGGAAGGCTAGGTCACGTTGCAGCGCCTGCACGACGGCATGTCTGGCTAGGTGGACAAATTGTTCCCATAGAATGCGTTCTGCGGGAAAGTTTGATAGAATGAAAACAGGGATGTCCGACCTTTTTTCTCTTCTTCTTATTCTTCTTCCCCTCCTCCGAACCATACCAAAAGCGGGATGGGAAATGAAAAATGTTAGACCATACTTACACCTACACGCAAAACACAAGGGCACACGCACATTCCCTTGGACACGCAAATCGCCTTCGCCGGACGCCCTAGAATCGACGTCTCCAGCCGGTTATTGGACGTCGATATTTCATTGTAATTCAGCGCATGATTTATTGCGCCAACATCGGTGCTTTCTTGTGCTTCGCTTTTTTCACCTCTCTCTCTCTTTCTCTTTCGGTCTCGTTTTGTCTGCCGTTGATCCAGTGCCTGCAGTTTAACCGGGTGATGCGGGAGTGAGCGGTGCAGTGCGGCTTGTATGCGCTTTCATTATTAAATGTATATTTATTGATGTCTTAATAAATTTATTAAACCCCTGCTTTCGGGCTCAGCTCGATCGCGGGCTTAAAGCTTCAGCTTCAGATCCCTTGCTTGCTTGGCCCGTTGCTGCTGCCGCTGAGAACACAATCCCTTTTCGCAACCACCGGCAGCAGCATCTTTTAAGGGCGAAGATTTAAAGCATCCACCAGCGAACGTAGGTTGACGGTTACAAATTAACAACGCGTACATTCGCGCCAAAAATGTCTCCGTGCGTTTGCTTCTACTTCGTGTTTCCCCCTTCTTTTTTGTTGTTCTCGATTAATTTTATAGATCCCCGTTTTCATCCAAAAAATGTGGTTCATGTGGCACCGGTCATATTGTGAGCACATATTGCCCGCACGGGGAACGAATAAAACGAAAGACTGTAACCGAACGACGAACCCCTTATTTTCTGCTTATCGTGCGCGATTGAAATTCTGCCATACGACTGTGCGTTAGGGGGCCTGACTGTCGGGGGATGATTTTTCAAAGACGACCCACTGCCACAACCACACCACTCACGCGACAGGTGTAACACAACAGGGCTCCCTCTGGTAGACCACGAATAACGAACTTTGGTCGAAACGATCAAGCGGCAAGACGTCTCCGACCTTACCACAAGGGTAAAGTTAAACAAGCAGCACCTTTTGCGTGTGTGTGTGTCAGATAAAAGCAATAGGCCGTAAGATAGGTCGACCCCCGGGACCCAAAGGGAACGATACCTGCCATTAAGAATATCACCTGTTTGGCAATTGGGCTCATTTTTTTGTTTGGATCGAATCGAAGGGACGGTTGATTTTCTTTCTCGGCTTCAATTATAGCTGCTCGTTACCGTTAGAATTTAAATTTTGAGCAACAAACGTCCTCGGGCTTAGGAAGATATTAAACAAAGAACAACAAATTCAGGTTACGAAACAAAGAGCAAGGACAACGAAGGATCTTTGGATGAAAAAAGGCAAATGTTTTCGGTAAAAGCTGACTTTCTTTTCACTTTCTTTTCAGTATTGTTGTGAAAATAGAAAGATGTCCCTCATAACTTACTCACATTATTGTCCTGAAAAGTATCAAAACTGTGTCGTCATTACAGTTGACATTAAGAAATCAACCAAAAGCCCGTAAAGATGTCAACAGAGGATAGGTTTAGTTTTTATTACACTCTTTACATCTTTTTAACATTTTTGATAGCAAACTTACAAACTGATGAAATGATTTCGATAAACCTCTAATAGTTGTAAACGTCCGCTTCTATGAAAAAGAGCGACAACCGCACAACATTTTTAGAATAACATCCCCAACAACCCGATCTAGTTCAAATTGTATCACTCGCCCTGAACCTTTTATTCTCAGAAATTGAGCCATTCGGCCGATCGTAGCACATCACGGCTTCCTTTTGTAAACCATAGCCAACCCCTGCCCTGAGATCTTGATTGATCCGAGAAGGATCTACTCTGGGCCTAAAATGTGGAATTAAACACGAAAGAAAACGGGTGATCTTAACCGGTCAAGCGGCAATGCTTAAACCTTTCACGACCGCCGACTTCTACCGGTCCCGTCCGAAAAGCCGACGTTTTAAGATCCGACGAGTTGTTTCTTTCTCTCTCCCTTCCTCGCTCTACTTCCTCAATCCCTAACCGTGAGGAGAAGCAGCATTGCGAGCGATCTGACCCGAAATAAATCACCCGTTTAATCGGTCTTAGCGCATAATTCCATAAGCTTCGCTCCCATCGTATCAAATCGAAGAGGGGCGAATGTGGTGTCCGCGCTAAGACTGATCGACATTCGGAACATTGTTCGGAATGTCGATCAGGGTGCGATCAAAACGGTCGTTACGGGTAGAATTATTTTATGCCGGGTGTGTTTTTTTTTTTGCTTCTCCCCGACCGCGTACCGACGATCATCATGATCTGGTGCCCTCGTACACCCACCGTTCTCTCCACCTCTCTCTCTCTCTCTCTCTCTCTCTCTCTCTCTCTCTCTCTCTCTCTACACACACCCTGTGTACCTTCGCGATAAAGAAAAGGCTCATCTTGCCCCGACACCCGGCCCAGGGCTTTTTGCAAAGAGCAGTGAAATTTTCAATTTTTATTGAATAACTGCTACCACCTTGAAGCGAAACGGTTCAATCAAACGAATTGCACCAGAGCTGCCAGTGGGTGCTTTAGAACGCGTTCGCATCCGTTCAACCGTTTGCGCAAAGTGGCATCCGCGACCGCGAGAACCGCGCGCATCGAATCGCGACCCGCTCGAGCAGGGCCCAGGCGGGTTCGTGCCCCTTTCGGTCAGCTTTATGGCACGTTTGATCTTCCCTTTCGGCTTCAGCACAATCGCGAGCGGGGACGTTCTTGGGCACTTGAATTCTTGCGCTGAGGATTTGCGTTCCCTCAGCCAGCCTTCCCTTCTAGCTGCGGTGCACAACACCAAGGCACAACGGGCGATTAACGACGGCAAAACGCGAACGCGAGAAAGCAAGAACGACGCCGAGCCGAGGTGGTACGATGAGATGATAAATGACTTTCGGGTTCACGCGAGTGACATGACAGCATAAGTTTCGTGATTTTCATAAAGATCGGAGCGCTATGGACCGCATGTCTTGCTGGCGGGGGCTTGCTGCGGCCCACCAAAAGCGCGCAACCAGAAGCGCTGATTGTAATCCCGTGAAACGTGAAAAGCCGCTTCCAAATGGGCAAATGCGTGGGGAATGTGCCGTGACCGGAGGAGATCGGTACCCGGTGGAACGCTCTTTGGGACCTTTGCGCCCTCTTTCGCGCTCTCCGGGACCTTCTGGTGGAGGGAGATGGTTGAGATTGTTGTCGTCATTTAATGGATTATATGTATCCGCAGAGGAAGCGACCCGAAGCGCTATTGATTGAATTACTCCGTTCGGTTTTTTTTTTGCTGCATTACTCAAAGGTACATCACAGCTCATGGTGGTCAATTCACGAATAAATTGTTCGGGTGGTGATTGCTCCGCATCCCAAAATCGCGCGTTAAACTCCCGCAAGCGTACAAAATTTGACGGATACTATTTTTTTTTTTCATCCACCAGCTGTAACATATTTCTACACACAAGGGCACACACACGAAACGAAAGAAGCCACCGCTTTTGCGGTCATCGTGCTAATCATAGATGTTTCTGGCCGTCTCCGAACTCTATCTAATTCCATTTTAATGATAGACACCATTCATCCGGAATGATTTCTGAAGAAACTTCTGCACTCTTGCTCCTCGCTGGCCCTGCCTGTATGACCGTTTGGCTTGCAAAAGTAGTCATAGAATAGTGTCGATCCCAATTAGACAAACCCATCCCCCTCTCCCCTGCATCCGAGCCAAAGACGTGCCGCACACGCGAACGCGTGATTCGTTTGCTGCAAGCGCGCGCGGCCGAACCACAAATCACGTCGGCCATGTCAATTATGGTCACATTTTCACCTGTATACCTGCGCGTGCGGGAATAACTCACGACGATTTGTGGCTCTCCCTCTTTCTCTCTTCTTCTCATTCTTTCGCCGTAGAAGCGTTCATGATGATTTTTTGTTGTTGTAAAAATGGCGCGCAATGAAACTATTTTAATAAAGCATCCTTATGGCCCAGGTGGACGTATTGCGCCACGGCAACTGTACGGTGGGAACAAGAAGTACAAGGCAAGGTCATACAGTTTATTTTTACACGATTGCAGTTATTTTAATGGTGCATTTGAATGAAAAAAATATAAAATTGGATAAAAGTTGTTTAACATTTTCATTGACCCCTTTGATAGTTTATGCAAGAAATCTGGAATCCACGCATGTCAGTCGAACAATATTCATCATCTGGATTGTGTCAATTTGTGAGTTACTCCGCCTTATTGAATTTCATCATTTGCGGAGGAACCATAATGCATTTTAAGTTATTTAGTATACTTTTTTACTGTTTGAAATTGGTTTTAATACTTTTTTACATATTGAGGTACCACGTAGCCATCTAGTCGAGTCCTTGCTAATGGGAGGACAGTCCTTTTGAGGTTTGAATCCAAGACGGGCATGAAAATATACAGTATTGAATCAAACCTTTCTTGACAAACTAGTTTTACTTCAGCAAAAAAATATCAATTATTCATAGCCTGATGAAACCTGCGACGAATCGGCATTTGTTTACATATTTTGCAAGCCGAAATAATCGAGTTCAATCGAGATAAATAGTTCATGGTATGTGTATGGAGTTTTGATATGATTCCAAGTGTCAAACTTTTTATTAAAACTGTTAGTATCTTAGTATCCTTTGATTAATAACCTAAGCAGCAATATTAATCACTCATTATGTTTTTCAACCGATGTCATGTGTGATATTTTGACAGTTCAACCGTTTAATATTATTCTGAACGTTGAAAATTGACCTGGAAAACACAGTAACTTCTTCTTATTGGCGCAACAAGCTACGTGATCATACCGCCGGATACAGGCTTTGGAGACTTGAGGTACCACGCAGCCAGCTAGTAAAGTTCTTGCTAATGGGGAGACGGTCCTTATGAGGTTTGAACCCACGACGGGCATGTTGTTAAGTCGTGCAAGTTGACAATTGTACTACGGATCTACCTCGGGACATTATCTCTTATTGCCGTCAAAAAGAGAAAAATGATCCCTATGTGTCACACTGTGCAAGCACGCTCATCCACCACCACCACCACCACCACCAACGTATTGCAAATCCCAACACACACCAAGGTGAAAATTGTCTAGCCTTTTTGCCACAAACATCTACCCTACCACCTCGCCACCCAGGTTGATAACCCAGAGAGGCTTTTCTTTCGTCCCATTTTCCCTAATCGACAGGCACGTGCTTTCCCTCGCGCGTCTTTCATAAACCCCGGTCTCCTTCGGTGCCAGCCTGCCCGCCTCTAAATTGCAGCGTAAACACGAAATAAAACGTTAATTAGTGCAATTCGCAAAACCGAACCCGTCACCAGCTCTGTGGCAGCGGCAGCAAACCGCGCACCAAAGGTGGCAGTTTCGTCGTGCAGGCTCGCCTAGAAAAAGGGGCGCCACAATGGAAGCACGCGCGCTAAAAAGGAACGAGCAATGTGGCAGCAAAAGACCTCGCAAAAGGCTTGGAATGTGTACCTACGAGGGGATGTGGAGGACCCACCGGGCATACAGTGGCGCTAGAAAACGTGAGATAACGATCACGCTTCCAAGCACGAGCCATCGCGGGCAAGAACCTTGCGAAGGAAAGTACAATATTGTTTTCGAAGTCCCCGAAGCGAGGGGAAAAGTAGATCAAACGCGGGTGGTGCACGCGAGTGGGAGGATAAAAGATTGTGAATGGAATCGGCCACACCGGTGCGATGTAAATGGAACATCGTGATCTACAACAAACCCCCGGAATGGTCCTGGTTCATTTTGCTTTAGACTTTAGGCGACCCAAAGAAAGTTCGGAGTGGCCGGTCCCCACCCCTGCCCGGTCGAAGCTAATCCGCGTAATCTTGCCCATTTTCGGACCACCAATACCTCCCAGTACGCGCGAGAGAAAGGCGCGCACAGAGGGTACACTGCACCAATAATTAAGTAAAATGTTGGCGATCTCGTTTTCCACCAGATTATCGATCGATTTTGCTCCGATCCACTGCACGGACCGATCGAGTGATCAGGGTGAAGCAAAAAAGCGGGTCGCGTCGCGCGATTTGGAGCAACCATTTTCCATCTCTTCCTGGTGATGGATTTTTCCTCCACCCGCTCGTACTTTCATGACGAAAGCACACTGCGTGGAGAAATTGATTTCACGGCTAGTTTTCCCTCAACGGGCGTGGGTCAACCTGAACGAATGGCCCATTAGGCGCGTCCCCCCCTTCTTGCCCGCGAAGCATAACGGTAATGCGTTTCGCGTCTTTTGCGTAATTATTTTCCACAGAACACACAACGCTGGCTTGACCTTAGACACACACACACACACACACACCCGAATTCTTAAGCGTTAATGATCATTTGCAGGCAACAAAAACAATTCCCCGTCGTACGGAGGGCGCACTAGAACACGAACCCCCCCGTTTTGGCTTTCGGTAAGGGTTTGGCCACCGTACCGTAGTGAGGTTCTGTTTTGCTGATCAACCTGTACATGAGTAATGATCGTTCGAATGTAACGCGACTCAAATGCTGGAAGCTTTAATTATCCTTCCTTTTTTCCACATTTGCTGCCCGGACGGCACTAGCCCATAGAGGTTATTAATTGTCTCACCGAACCGAACGGCGTTCGATTTATCGGCCCTCAAATCCCCCTTCCAGCACGGAAGGTGTTAACCCGAAAACGGGTTCATTTATCATCATTTCCAAACAGAGCGTCACTGCAACGACCGGACTGCTGGCGGTGGGGTACCGGGGTTTTGTTTCGTTCGAGTCCGGTGATCGATCGATCGATCGAACGGCCACAAAATACGCTCTCGGTGCAAGAATTGCACGTAGCGTTTCGTTGCGGCAAACACTCGCTCGACACACAACAAAAGTACCACCCCAAAGCCCCAAACGGTCCTCGGGCACCGTAATGATCGTCATTTACAGAGACGTTTTCATAATTACTCTCCACTGTGCGCGGGCCAAGCGAAAGGGAATCGGCGGCGGCATCACTGGCAAGCGGTGGCAATAAATCGGCAAATTCGCTTCGTGCAACAAGACACGGTGCGCAATTTTTCAACCCACAGAACAAGCCCGCATTCTTGGCGGTCCGGATTGAGCTGGCGAAACCTTAATGATGGTTCGCTCGGGACTTTCAATGAATAAACTGCACGTGAAAGTGCGTTTGATGGCGTTAGATGTTAATTGCTGTGAAAGCACTGCTTGATTGTTTTATTAATCCTCCATCCTCAGACGCGAACTATTGACGCTTGCCTAGAAGTTGTATGACGTGTTTATGATCTCGCGAAAAGATGCACCTTCTCCGGGCCGGAATCATCCGAACACTCACGGCATTTGTTTGATCGGTGCTTGATTAAGCTAACAGTATGCGCGAAAACGACGCTTTGGCTTCGTCTAAAATACAATACTCCGTTCTTCTTCGTCCATCAACAATCAAAGCTTCAACACGAAAGCCAGCGTCCAGTCACTCCCGTTCGTGCCCACTCTTCAGCTTATCGTTTCCCTTTTTGTTGTTGCGGGGTTTCGTGTTCAACGCCCATGTAGTGCATAAATTCCGTCACCAGCGCACAGGGAGGTACATTACTTATGCTGCATCTATTTAAATAAATGCGTTATTTGCTATGCGACGGCGCTGCGGCTGCGTGACATCCTGCGGCTGTGTGGAGTAAACGATGCCACCTAACCAGGCACCAGCATTCCGGAGTTCATCCAGAGACGACAGCAAGAGGATGGAAGAGTGTGGAAGAGCCACGCTCGCAGGGGACATGGTTCGATTTTCTGTTTGAATAAAATATTGCGCTTAGTATATTAGCTAATAATCTGGCCGTTCAGGGGAGGAGAGAGCGAGTAAGGTTGAAATCGAACCTGGAACCTTGGGTGTGATGATGGTAGTTTGTAGCCGAGCAAAAAAGACCTTTCTTGCTTGCTTTGGAGCAGGTTTTTGTAACATTGTATAGCTTGGTGAAGAGGTTGAAGACTGTTTTTTGCTTTCTATTGGGTAGTAATGGACAAGAATTTCACAGATTACTGACGACACTCCTCAGTGCTCAATGATCATTTACAAATCTGGTCTTCGATGTACAAATCTGAAGCAGAAGTACAGGGATGAACAATTTTACTTACAAATTTGTATAAGATTTTGTGGTATTGCTCTTAAAAGTACTAAAATGTCATAAAACGAATATCAAAATTGTTCAGTTTTTCCGCTTTAATGGATACTGGGTGGACAAACCCCGAAAAAGGTTGTTCAGCCCTGTTTAATAATCATTCTCCTTCTGCCCGCCGATCAACGGAAAACGGAAAACAAGCTCGATATCACACAAATCGCACAAAATCGCGATCCGAATGAAAATCGATGCCGAACACTGCTCGAGACCCAACCAGATCATGTTAAGGAAACGGGCGCAATCAGGCGCGGCGGCAGGTTTCCATCTATATCGCGGCAGAATTGGCCCCGGATATTGGAATCAAGTGTCCGTCCGGACTGTTTTTCCTCCCTCTACTGCATCAAGAAACGGGGGAAAGAAATCAAGCACAGAGCATCGTTAGCCCGACCAGACCAAAAGATCACTGAAGCTGATGAACACATGAGCCTCATTTCCTCGCACACTCGAGTGCCTAATCCGAACGACTCATCCGTTGTTTGCAAACACACACACTCACACACACACAGACGTACTGCAAGCATTCGTTCCGTTGGGGAGATTTATAGATCATTATAAAGACATCATCAACATGCGATCCCATCTGCCCCGTGAACGTATGCATCCTGTCGCGATGCCAATTCGTCGCGAAAAAGGAAGGAAATGACGATGAGATAGAGAGAGAGAGAGAAAGAGACACACAGAACGGTTATATTAAATTATGCAAAAAAGTAACTCCCAAAGGATTCGATATCGTAAAGAAAGCGTAACTGCACCTTGGAAGTCATCTCATGGAGTCGTGGTAGTTTCACAGTTCACCAATGTCTTCGCACAACCGCTCTTTCTCTCCCTCTCTCTCCCTCCCCGAGCGTACTGTGCAATATTTCCTCCGGCCATACACGCTTGATTCGGTTTCGCTAACGAAGTCACTCAAGCTGCGCTACTGAAATGGATCGGCAACGCTCCGGATTGGTCTCGGGAGGAGCGCAAAGCCAGCAATCGCGTCGTCCCGCGCGACATATTTCCGTTTGATCAGCCAGACCAAACGGGACAGGTTCATCGAGTGCCCGATTTGTGCGAAGTAATGATATCGATACTTTCTCAGCATCTGTAGTGCATCGTACTGGTAGAAGGGGGTCGTTGTTTATGCTTGTATCCCACCAGAATCCGAAACCCGATCGCCTGTATTCTCGCCCGTGAGAACACTCCCAGCGCTTGCTTGGGACGCGCTGAGCCTCGGGTGAAGCATTACTACACGCCATTTCTGCTCTACCGTCACCTGTGCGCGCCAATTCGGTGAGAAGAATGCCCCCACATCCCCCAAAAACAGTCCGTTCGTCCATCATCATTAGCATTATTAAATTAATCCCTTCTGCTCAGGGATGAAATTTCGCCTCAAAACCGCCATCAGGCAAGTGAGTACGAGTAAAGCGACTCTAGAGGAGCGCTGCTGAGTGCATCATCGGAGAAAAATGACCAATAATGTGCAGTTGCGCCGGTTAATCTGCGGCCCCACCAAAGTGCCATATATTCTGTCGATTTCGTCAAAACTACCCACTGCCGGCTACTACTACACACACGGCTTTTCGGTGGTGAGCTCTTTGTATCCTTTCGCGCCGTGTCGTTTTTGGCACATCCGCACCGAGTTCGGGCGGTGATTTGTTGCCGGGTCAGCTTAGATTGGATTATAATTGTGAACAAGTGCGAAATTATTGTACTTTTCCTGCTTCGCTTGAATCATTTGCTCATAACAGGGCGCTTTCGAAAACGGAAAACTACTGCTAATGAAAGCATAATGTCCAGTCTCGGTTCCGGGACGGTAATTTGGATAAATATTTCCTCGATTTTCGCACACCATGGTGAACCATACAATCATGGTGTATTAAAAAAAACGTAAAAATATGTTAAGCGAAACTTTAGACTTTTTTGGTATTTAAATTAATGATCTGAATTGTCTATATATGTGTACCTCTTTATAATCAATGTTCACTTTTTGCAAAGGAAATGGTTTCTACACAAACGCACAAATTTCTTATCAAGGGTTCATAGTAGTGGTGGGTGCGCGGAATAGGACCTACCCGAATCCGATTCTGTTTTCTGAAGCCACTTTCCGGAGCCAATTCCGAACCCAAAATCAGATTTAATTCCAGAATTGTAATTGGTTCCGGAATTGGATTTGGCTCCGGAAATGGAAAAAACTCCCTCGTCGCATAGCAAATAACCCATCAGAATCAGTTCCGGAATTGAAATCAGAAGTTTCAGAAAATATCAGTCGTAGAATTTCCATAAGAATAAATTTGGATTTTTTGAGACTACCAGTAAAATCTTAAAAGCATAAGACCCAACTTCCTGTTGTGGAGCGGATTGCGGAGCCGATCCTGATTTCAGAGCTAGTTTCGATTATGGAGCCGATTTCGTTTCCGGATCCATCTCCAAAGCATATTCTGGTATCGATGCCGGAAACTGATTGCAGACCTACTATTCAGAATCAATTCCGGAATACTTCGAAGCTAACCGGAATCGATTTCGACGAAAACTTTATTAGGCTCATCACTAGTTCAAAGACACTGGAACAAACCATCTAAAATAATTCCTTTTAGTAAACATAATACATAATTACGCATATAGTTATGCAATTGCTGTACGCAAATAGTAGGATGTTTGAACAAATTTGAAACAAACGAACAAACGAAATTTTCACAAAATAAAATAAAAAATATTACTTTTGGGATCCTAGCAATGTATTAGAACCCACCTTTTCACAAAATGTGTTCCCTTCCAATTGAAATCTAAACAATCACTCACTGCCCCACATACTGCAACTGTATCCGGCCATTTGGCCATTTCAGATGTCCTAAAAAGATTTAAGAACCGTACCCATAATGAAGGTGCATGTACCCGTCACAGCGGTGACTATCACGGTCAACTCTAACCACCACAAACCCGTCCAAAAGGAGAACTTTGTACGTTAGGGATGAGATAAGAAAATATATAAAAAAAAACGCTCTGTATCCAGCACATCTTCTTCCCAAAACCTTTCCACCTTCCCTAAACAGGAAGCTGCGGAATCGATGAATGAAAATAATAACGCATTGTTCCATTCAAAGTAAAACAAGCCGAAAAAAATGCACATACCCACACCGCTGTCCTCCAAAAGGAGAGCGGCAGGGAGCACAACAAAAAAACGCAAGCCACCGGTGACTTGCGCGACGGGTAAAGCATGTAACGTATCGCAGTGATCAATAGACACTATCGTAACGGATATCACCGAGCGGCGGCAGCGGCGGCGACGACTACCAGATCATGCAGCGGTGTTTGTCTCAGTGTGTGTGTGTGTGATTGTAATTGGAAGAGAGTTTTTTTTTCCTGTGATCTGACCTCCTGTTTTGACTTAATTCATCCTGCCACGGTGAGTAGCAACTTCCGCTGATGCTGATGCACCACCCCAAAAACGCGATCGTTACCGTCCCGGATCGCCGGATTTAGGGGAGACCGCGCGAAACACAATCAACCCGCTGCGCGCCGACTCGAACCAATATGTTCTCAATTATGCTTCCCTCTATACGGTGCTGTCCTCAAACAGTAGCTGCAGCAGCAACACAAGGCTAAATCCTCTCTCTCTCTATGTGTTCCCTTGCCCAGATCTCATCCACAAACCTGGCAACGATTACGGCGAAAACAATAAAGTCAACAATCGGCAAACTTCAAAAAGCCCGCCCGACCGCGTCGGTCCGAAAACGGTAGCATTTTAGTAAAAATTATTGACTTTTTTAACGTCCTGTTTTGGGGCGGAGCGCGAGCGCACGGTTTTTTTCGAAAAGGACACCGCCACAGCCTGCAAACCAGATGCTTGAACGGAGAAGCGTTTCAATGGCCGAAATGGCGGCTCTTTGCCGCAGCAAGGAACGATTGTGTTACCTGTTTCAAGGTCTAACGGGAGACTGCCGCGGCACGTTGATATTTATGAATTGAACCGTATTTCACCGCGAGAGGACCTCAGTATGGTGGATTCCGTATCGGCAAAGGGTTTCCCTTTCGACCATCAAAACGAGCGCAAACATAGAGCGCGGAATATTTTCCACAAAAAAATGCAGTTTTCTTAACCGTTCGTCCTCTAAGTCAGCGAACCAGACTAACGGACGGAACAATGACGTGATTATCATACAGGTCGTGTTGTTTTTTCAGAAGTTACTTCTCATAACAATGCCCCAAAGCTATTGGTTCCAGAACTGGTCACGGAAATGGTTCTGATTTTAGCTACTTCTCTTTCATCTCTTTCGACAATCGACTTAGAAGGACGTTACCAAAACGACAAACGACTCTAAGACATTCGTAACATCTTTTCCAGACGTTTGTTTTTGCTCCAAAACGATTCCATCGTGCAATGAACAGTTATTCTTTTGAAATGATCCCCAGTCCCGCACATCAATTCACGATTCAGGACATCTCCTTCCGGTCCACGGTTGAAACTCGGTTCCCGTTTGCAGTCGTTTCCCAAGGTTTTTGTGTGTGCCGATCGATCGGTCCCAAACCCACGCCACGAAATCAAACTTTATAAATGGAGCTTTACTCAACGGTTTTGGCCCCGTTGGCTTCTGAATTTCGTCTCTTTGTCCCTTTTTTTACCAACCCCCAGCACCCTCGACCAGTGATTTATTCCATTGAATAATGTGTCTGGGGTGTTCCGTGTGTTTGCTTCCTTCCATTCACGTTGCACGGCTGTTGCACTGTGCGGCAAGTGAGATGCACTTTTTGCTTTTCTCCCCAAAAAAAAACCTGCCTGCCAACCGAAACCTCTTTTGTACGTGTATGTGTCTATGTGTGTGTTTACAGGTGGAAAAAGGAAATTTATGTGTGTTTCTCTCGATCGTCTCTTTCAACGCTAAAATATGGACAAAAACGATGCAATCCGATGCGAAATTTTCGGGAGGGCGATTGCTACCGTTTTGGAAACGGGTTCGTCGCCTGGTAGAGGAGGAGGAGGCGGCTGATTCCGTTTCCCGAAGCTGCCAAAAACGCGGAAGCCTTCGACTCATCGTCATCGCTCACCATCATGTGAACGCGGGGATGAAATTGGACTTTTTAATTCTTTTTGTTTGTTTGGGGTTTCTTCTTTTTTGTTGCACACACCTCCCGTCGCTTTCCCATGCAAGGAATCTTGCCGAACGGGGTACCGCATTCTGAATGAATAAGATAAATCACAACCAGGGCCGGATTTGCCCCACAGACCCGTTACGGGATGTTGCAATCATCTTTTGGGGGATTTTTTTTTTGTTGGTCCAAGGATGTATGCTTATGGTTGTATATTTTTAAAAATTGACTTTCCGATTATGTTGCTCGACAATTTTTTGTCCGTTCGTTGTGTTCTACCGACTTTTGTCGTCCATTGTTTTAGACGATCATTTGTAGGGACTGGAAAAGCAATAACGGTAACCTGCATTTTGTGGACTATTGGAAGCGCGAACTGATCAAAATGGAATTTCCGTTGCTCATATCGATTGCATCTTGACGATCTTCGACGCGGTCATCATTCTTCTCATATCTTCTGTCATATCTCTTGGTAATGTGCTGCAAAGATTGCTGGACTCCCACATCAGACACACTGCAAAAAATTAAAAAAGGATTTTACAATCGATTTACTATCATAGCTTGCAGCAGAACCATCCAGAATTGTTCACGAGTTTACAGCTTTTACGCCCTCTAGCGTAAACTCCCCTTTTCTAAGGCCCTAAATTATTTCATCCCACCGCTCAAACAACACCTACTTCAGGCGCACTCCGGATGTACACAGCTCAGCGTTATCAAGCGCAGCGCGTTCGATTTGAATTTTATCGATTAAACATGCAAATCGACCATAGATTCGTTGTCACCGACATGTACCACTGGCTCAACAATTTACCATAAACAACTTCATTCGAATGCGTTCCCTGCAACAACCACATCACCAAGACCTGATGTCCCACCAGGGCCTTTATGGTGTCCGCCACCTTCGCCCGGGAATAAGCAAGATCGAAGGTGCAAACAACGAAACAGAATCCCAAAAACGCAACCCCTACTGATCTCCAAAACGGGAGAGGAAAAAAAAGGAAACAAAATGATCGCCAGATCCTCTGCCAACAACACCTTACCAGATGCAGCGGGCAGTACGCGATCCGCCACCGATTCAGCCTTAACACCGTAGCCTGATTTACATACTACAAGTACGGTGATTTAAAATGCATTAAGACTTAATTGTTTTTAATATGCAAATAAAGCGTTTTCTCTCCCTCCCCCATCTTCGTCGCGCATTGAGGGTGAGCGTCCTCAGTCCCCGCATGCTGCACTTCAAGGAACTTCGGGAAGAAAAACACACACCCGAGCGAAGTACACGCGAAAGCCGAAAGCGCTCGAATCTTGGCAACGCAACCGGCAGCAGCCCGTTGGTGAAGATGGTCGATAATTCGATACTTTTTACACTCCGCCGCGTCTCAATTTCACCCCCACCGTCAGAATGCATCCGCTTGATCCGCCTGCTGGTCCTGGCTCTGGTCCGTTCGCGCTCGCCAGAAGTCCCCCGAAGGCGTTAGCGCAACGCGTTAGCTTCCCCCGTCGTAGATCATCCGCAAGCGCATCCATCCCGGGGTAATGCCATGTAACACTTCTTCCTCTCCTGCTCTCAGTCTCCCAATTCTCCCGCTACATCTTCGCTTCGTTTGATAACACCGGCAAAACCCGCGCAAAGGAACGCCAAGCGCCCCGAGTACAACACAGTCCTTGCCCTCTTCCTTCCCATTTTTTACAAGCAGCAACCTTTACGTGTACGTAAACTTGATCTACATAAAACATAAATAATGCCCCGTACTGTACTCGCCAAACTCGCCAACTTTGCCACCGCCCCGCAATGCTCTTCCAACTGCTTGCCGACAGCGAGAAGCACAAGATTAACGAAATTAAGTGATTAAGATTATATCCTCGCAATGTTCGTTCGCGGTTCCCACAGTCGATCGTGGGCTCCAAACACGGCATCCCGTCGTCCGCGTCAGCGTCGTCGTCGTCGTCGTCTACTGCAGCCGCCCATCGATCGGGTTCGATCTGGCTCCTCGGGCACGGCGTTACAGTGCTTCTGTTTTACCACCCTGCTCCCCACACATCGGCCAGGTCGACAATTCGGGCTGTGCATCCGAATCGGGCAAAGGATTTTGCGACCCGTCCCGTACCCGTACCCGGTGAGCTCGCCCGATCCGACCGCTCGATAACGCGCCCGGGACACTCTCGGGCGACTGGCTTTGGGAGTCATTTCTCGTTTCCTTTCGTGGTCGAGCGTAATATAGATATTAGCATAATGCCTCTCCCGGCACTGTGCTCCCAATCTTTGCCTTGTAGTTTTGCCCTGCACGCCATGCTATGCGCCCACCACCATCGCGGGTCTCATCAGCGCGGGGCCGACAACTTCGGAAGTTCACAAGTTTTTCAAACGCGATCTGCTCAGAAACTTACCCGCCTGGGCTGAACACACACTGGCGCAACAGAGACAATGATGCTCTCTTTCTCTCTCTCTCTCTCACCCTTTTATTGGCAAAACTAAAAAGCGTACCGTTCCATGCGATCCCCACAATCTGTCACTTTGAGAGCGAATGCTGTACAGCGGGCGCTTTATCGTAGGTTAAACCGACTCAAAATCCCTCCCCTCTTCGTGCCACTGCAGAGTCACCGAAAGGAATTTATACTTTAAATAAATAAATTGGATCGGATCCGGATTGAAAGGTACTACCACGGTGCTCCTTCCGCGTCCGGCCGCGCAAAGTCAGAACCGATCTGTCGTCCCGTATGTTCTGGCCGTTTCCCCTACTCGACCTTAAAGGCTCGAGGCTCACAAAACAATCGAACCGAGCGCAGAAAGGAAGAAGAACAACCATGCGGTTCCGTTTTTTCCGCTCCCTAATGAGACAAATTCTTGTCGTCGTCGTCCGCGTCCACGTCGTCATCTGGGCTTAAGGCCCAAGCGTTTGCGTTTTGCGACCCAACTGTCAGCCCGTTTGCTCTCGGGGCGTTTTGTTTGGCCGGGGTGAGTGCCTGCGGCTACAGTTCGCTTCCGAACCAAAGCGGTCGGTGATTTGCGATCTATGCTTTCGGTTCTGTTCTTCGTCCACATGCTCCTCCCCATGCTGCTCCACTCTGAACCGAAGGGGCACCACCGGCCAACATTGATGGATTAAAATTTTAAAATATCGTAATCATCATCAGTGTCATTCCCAGTCAGTGCCCTGTCAAAGAGCGAGGGATAATCAGCAACGACGAGAACCGTGCACGTCCCGGTGCGGCTCTAAGATCTGACTTCGATCTCGCATCAGATCGGAAGGGGTTTTGCAAACGTGGAGCAGGAGAGGAGTCCCATATCTTGCCCGTATCTCTGTCTCCGCAACAACGTCGCCGGCCGGTCGGCCGGGAAGGAAGTTCCATTTCATTCACGACTGTCGGCCTTTGGTGGAAGCTGCGGGAGAAAAGGGAGTGTGGGAACGGCGAATCGGTAGTGGTTTAACCAGCTGGCGACATGGCGCCAGCTCATTCATGTCGGAGCTGCACAGTGGCACAGGATGTGTTGCCTCGCGTATGATGCGGTCGTCCGGACGGGTAGCCGGGTACGATCAATCGGGGCGACATTTTTATAACGCCGGGGAGTGCAAAAATGGAGGAAAACGGGAGCTTATTTGTTGGTTTTATGATGTGTTTGAATGGATTTAGAATGGTTTTTGGTTTTATCATGGAGTGTTGAAGTGTTTTTTATCACAAGAACCTGGAGTACCCTTTATATTCCACACTTCGCAACATTTGGAAGATCAGGTATATTAAAACTGTTAAAGAGAAGTATTCTCCCAGAAACTCATGATCTTGTTATACAAAGGCAACGAATATCTAGAGATGAGGCTCTTCAAAACCAGAATATGGTAATGGGAATTCTAAAAAGAGAACCTCACCAAAGAATTAGTGTACTTATGCCAGAATTACAACAGGAATTCCAATTTCCATACAAATTATAGCATAGCATCTTACATCTTATATCTTTTTCCTATCTCTTGTTGATACCGGTAAAATTATCGGATATCTGTATTGGAGTTGCTCCAATATTTTTGAGAAATAACGATGCCTTAGAGTATCCAAACTTCAACTCTTAATCGGATCAACTATATCTTAAGACACCATACACTCCATCCAGTTACTACATTAAGCGACTAGTGTGCCGAGAGTAACCGTAAGCAAATTTTGCTTTATCAGAACACCTTTAAAACATTCTTCAATTCACCAAAAAGTTTGGGCTTTATTCTACCACCAAACAGCCGCAGCTGTTTACCTTACGGCGCATTCTACCACCAAGCAGCCTTTTCAAAACTGTACCACAATATGGTTGGAGCCACATAAATGACTGACACACAGCATAAAAATATAATTAACGCATTCCCTCCTTCAAACAGCAACATCCTGTTGCATCAGCAAAGTAAGTCCTTCTACACGTCGTACACCGTCCAGGAGAAGAACCTACCAATCCATACCGTTTGCTTGCCGCGATATACCATACCATCGCCATTTCGAACGCTCAAATGAGCTGAAAAATCTGTTGTTTGATTAATTTTCCTTAAATTAACCTCACTTTTACCATTTCTTGCTGTCCTCGTTCAACACCCTTTTTCCCGCGCCATCAGCTTAAAGACGAGTCAGACCGGACACACCTCACCCGTTGATTATTAGCTCCCCGGGACCGGGTACCAGGCCAGCCACCTCGACTGAAGCTTATTTTCTCTGCCGCCACCAACAACAAACCGAACGAACTTCTGCGCAAACGCGGCAGCTATTATTGAAATCCCATTATCGGTACACAACAATAGCACAATAAAGACGCTCCCTTTCTGCTGTTCTGCTTTGCGATAGCGGGGATAGTGGCCAGGGCAGTGGGGAGACGAGCAAAGGGAGTCATTTTCTTTTATCTCCGCAGGCTTCGCTTCGTCATCGCGCCGCTCCGCCGGCTGGATGGATCGATTCCGCCTTCTCGTCTCTCGGGAAAGAGCATCCCTGCCCGGTGTCTTATGCTACATCATGCGCGCCAGTCGGGAGGGGGAGCCGTATGAAATCAATGCGAGTCGTCTCGCAACCGTCTTCCACCCGGGGCGCAACTGCTGCTGGTGCTGCTGCTGAGGGAGCTCGTGCGTCTTCGTCGCCTTCATTGTCGCGTTCGATCGCATTCGTCATCTTTGGGATTGCGATTGAAGTGTGAGGTTCTTGATTGATGAGGTGTAATTGAAAATTCATCATCGGTCCAGAGATGATGCGATCCGGTGGCAGATATTGCCAATAAAAGTAACTCGCTAGTATGTTACGAGCTCCAAACCGTCTTGAAATTCACCAAAAAGTGTTCATATTCTTTCTAGATCCTCATCATCCATCGATACAGTGTAACTAATATGGAAGGCTCCAGTCCAAACTAAGGTATCTGCGTGTTCCCAAAGAGCCATGGCGTGCGGGTGCGGGTAATTGAAATCTATTTTGATTCAATAATAACTCTATACGAAGCAGATTATTAACGGTATGGTCGGCATAGCCGACGGATGAGGATGGATGGTGATGATGATCACAAAACTCACCCTCTCCTCGCCTGTTCTATTGTGTGCTGTTTCGCCCGCGCTCAGCAGCAGCACAGAAGCCGCGCACCGTCCACATGGGCCAGACCTTGAAGTCCTTGAAGATCCGGCACACGGGGCAAGGCATGAATATAAATTGTAATTTTCACTTTATTAGCATCGCTCCATGAGCCTGGCCTGGCCGGGCCACGGGTTGGGCGCTCTATTGATTTCTTTTGCACTTTGCCGCCACTGGGGTGGGTGAAAAAAACCCGGCCAGGCTTTTTCCGTATCTCCACACTCCTCCGCACGATGAAATGCCGACGGAACGCGTGCCCCATTGGCCGGAGATCGGAGCATCCGCTGTGACGTCTCGCACCTTCACCGATGGAGGGCGCTCAGTTGCAAGAGCAAGACGAATGGCAAGATCGTATGATCGATGCCGGTAGATTGTTTGGCGGTGGTCGCGGTAACACGCCACAGATAAGAGAGTGTAATTGCGGCGATCTAATTCAAACTCCCCATCCAGCAAATGATGCGCCGCGTGAGTCGGCATGATCGGATAGTAACATCCGGAGCCCGTGCGCGCGATACACCATAGCAACATATCGATTACAGTGTGGACCACATTGTGGACTGTCTTCCTCTATGTGTGTGTGTGTGTGTGTGTGTGTGTGTGTGTGTGTGTCCAGTTGAGCCGTTCTTTAGCGCGAACGGGCTCGCGCGCACTGCACTGGATGATTAAGGTCAGCCATAATCAGACGCTTGAATTACAGCGTTGTGGTGTCGGTGACTCCTTCTCACCTCCCAAGCATTGCTACCGGAGCTCTCCCATTCCAGTAGCGCTAGATCTGGATGCTCCCTGGCAGTGGACTACGGAAATGGTCGCCTTCAATTGTGGCACTTTGTTGTGGTGTAGATGCGAGAGAGCCTAGCAATAACTCTTCGCTTGATTATTTTGTTCCGATGCGGGGCAAAATTGCGCCCCACCACACCATTAGATGTGGTTCTGTTTGCAGTTGCTGCACGATCGCGTGTGTTTGCAATTTTCTACCACCAAAGGGGAAGGAGAGATATTACACCACCGACTGCTGCGTGTCATCTACAACTGTCAGAAATATGGTTCAAGCTTGTTGAGCTTTCGATCCGACTGCAAACGCTGCATTTCACATCTAGCGCACGCTGACTGATCCATTTTCTATTCAAAACACTCGTCAAACTCCGAATGCCAGTGTCAAACTAGAAGCACCAATTATCGCCTTTGACGGCATTCCCGTGGCCCGAGGGGCCCGTTGTGCCCCCTTATTTTACCCCCGAATCAGCCCCGAAAATGGATACATTATCATAAATCCGATGAGCTTACAACGAATTTCCCAGATTCTTACCGTCGATAACGTCGGCCCCGGGGCGTTTTCGGAAACTTCATAAGTACCCGTACTGCTCTATCGATCGGCAGGCTGTCTCGTACGTGTCGGTCGACAACTGCCTGTCATATTCCATCGCAACGCCGGACCGGTACACTTCGAACTCTAATAAAAATGCTTTTAAGGAAGACGCTTAGCTTCTTAGCTCGTTCGTGATCTTGTGATACGCTTCTCAAACAACAACAAAAAAGCCAAAACGAACCAGGCAGCCCACTGGGGGACGACTGTGCCTTGTACCTGTTCGCTATCGTTCGATTCCGATCTTCTCGCCCGAATCGAACAATCGAACCGATGCTAGGGTCCGGTTTTTATTGATTTTTCTCCGCCATCAACCACCATCACCACCGAGCGCGCGCGTCCCCTTCAATTTGGGCTTCAGGCCGGGGATTTGAATTTGTGGTTTAAAAGGAAAGGGGGAAAAAACGACACCACGAACGAACATTGTGCAGTGGCTTCTCCACCACCGCAAGAAGAAGCCAATAAGAATCAAATCAAATCAATTTTACGAGCGCCCCTTGCACTGGGCGGCCGCCCAGAGCCCCAGTTCGATTGCTTCGACACGAAACTTCGATGACCTGTAACGGACGGGGGTCCGTCGCCTGTCGCCGACGGTGCTAGATAGACCTGGCGTGATGATCTATGCGGGCCAAACGCGCGCCAAACCTAAGCCTCCTGTTGCTCGGTACGGGGTAGACAAACATATAAAACAACGGACAAAAACAAACAGACAAACACATACAGTCTTCCATCCCCATATTCCCACAGCGCGCCAGTGTGTGGCGGTGGCGATGAGTGTTTCAGTTTGATGACAGTTAATGAATAATAATGACACCGAGCAACCGAGGCAGCCTGGAGAGGAAGGCTGAGCGCGCATGGATTTGAGCTAGACGGCCCAACGGCAGCTGTATATGCTGTTGCTGCTGCTGCTGCTGCTGATGAGCCGTTTATGGCACCATGGCTCCTTTTCCCCCCATCCAGCACGCTGATTGCCGTCCATTAGTTATTGCTTCTTAGCTCTGGCTTAGCTCGCCGTAAAACCGATCGTAATATTCTTTCAAAAACAAAGATCCTCGCTTAACCCATCGTTTTGTGCGTTTAGCATGACTTATCGCTTTATAAAGACAGTGTTTTTCGTCTATTCTTTTTTCATTGCCTTTCAAGCATTAGAAATAATTAAACTTAAATAATATTATTATCCCCAGTATTGCTCCACCTGGGTGTGCAAGCGACGAACCTCAGCTCAGATCGTATCCACTCTCCTACCATCGACGAATCAAAGCCGCCGGGAGGTGGGCGCACAATCATCGTCGGCTCATCATCCACCTCGGCTCCCACGAAATTGTTCGGTGTTCGATTGGACGCCGCCTCCTGGCACTGCCCTCCCCCTCTCCGCTCGCCAGCAGCGACTTCGATCAAAACAATGAAAGCATTGATTGCAAACAAACGCAACAAACAAATCATTAATCATC
>KB668133.1:126443-137838 GCA_000349065.1 Anopheles quadriannulatus | reverse complement strand
TGCTGTTGCTGCTGCTGCTGCTGCTGATGAGCCGTTTATGGCACCATGGCTCCTTTTCCCCCCATCCAGCGCGTTGATTGCCGTCCATTAGTTATTGCTTCTTAGCTCTGGCTTAGCTCGCCGTAAAACCGATCGTAATATTCTTTCAAAAACAAAGATCCTCGCTTAACCCATCGTTTTGTGCGTTTAGCATGACTTATCGCTTTATAAAGACAGTGTTTTTCGTCTATTCTTTTTTCATTGCCTTTCAAGCATTAGAAATAATTAAACTTAAATAATATTATTATCCCCAGTATTGCTCCACCTGGGTGTGCAAGCGACGAACCTCAGCTCAGATCGTATCCACTCTCCTACCATCGACGAATCAAAGCCGCCGGGAGGTGGGCGCACAATCATCGTCGGCTCATCATCCACCTCGGCTCCCACGAAATTGTTCGGTGTTCGATTGGACGCCGCCTCCTGGCACTGCCCTCCCCCTCTCCGCTCGCCAGCAGCGACTTCGATCAAAACAATGAAAGCATTGATTGCAAACAAACGCAACAAACAAATCATTAATCATCAGTTAATAGAAGAGAAATTTCTCCTTCCTTTCTGTCTCTCTCTCTCTCTCGCTCGATCATGCTGGGATCATACATGTGTATGTGTGTGTGTGTGTCTTATCGTTTGGTCAGGCGGTGCTGGCACGCTATTTGTTTGACCGTGCAGAGTTCGTCGCTTTATCGGACGTTGAGTTCTTTTATGTTCTCTGCATCCTCTGCGACCGGCGTGCCAAACGCGAATTCCTGGCCGCGGGGGCTTGCTACTTTGTTGCAGCAGCAATCGCCACGGTGTCATCGTGGAACGAAGTCAGCTGGTACAGGTGTGTGTTGCAAATGAAAAGAAGAAACATCCTGCAACTCAAAATCAAGCGAAACATTTAATTCCTCTGGCTTCAAAATCATTACTTCACGGCATTTTTGTTCCTTTCTTTTTTTCCTTTCGCATTGCTTTATCGGTGGCCGTACTACAGCGCAACACATTAGACCTGTAATGAACAACACTTTAGCCCGATCGGGCCAAAACAATCAATAATGGCGCAGGCAACATTGACAGTGGCTACCAGTGCCGAGTGGGTATTTTATTCAAATCATGCCTCTCCCCCCACTGGGGGATTGCAAAACTCCTACACCCAAACCCGATGGCCGCCACAGATTGTATCGCCATTGTCGCGAACGCAAAACAAACGGCTCGCTGGGGTTTTCTTTTTTTTCCCAACTGCTGCTTCGCAACTTCGCAACCCTTGTTTGGGTGCAACCTGTCCAGCCCCGTGCCCGGGCCAAACCAATTGACTATAACTTACAAAACAATTGTTTTGCCAAATCTGCATATCGGACACAGCGGCAGCAAAGCGCTCGATTTCCATATTCATAACGAGACGAGTTGGCTGCGTCGCACGCGGCCCATACCCGGCGTAAGCGAAGGTGGCAAAGGAATCGCACACATACACATGCGGATTAGGTCAATCCGTACTGCTTGGTTGCGAGGACCAAAGGAAAGCCTCCTTTTCCAGTAAATCAACACGCGCATTAGAAAATGCAGCTAAACAGCTAAACAACTTACGCGCAATCCGGAAGCCGCAGTGCACAATGCCTCGAGTCGACTATACCGATGCCAACTCGCTGTGTGTACTAGAAAGTGCGGCAACCGATCCAAAACTCCTTTTTAGGGCCATTTTTCTTTCGTTCAACCAACGGTCCCGTGGCCCTTTCATCGCACACCGTTTTCCACGCCACGGCAAACAATCTACGATCATATCGTAGGGCATGTTTTGATTTTAACATTAAACATAAATATTATCCCCTCCCAGCCGCTTGCTTGTGCTGTGGGGGCCTTTTTATGTTGCGGGCCGCGTTGCGGGTGAACCTGGCCCGGTTTGTAACAAATACTCAATTATGCCGTATTTGGGTGCTAATTTAAATTTTATTGTTTCGGTGGTTGGTTTGCTGGCGGGCGGCAGCAAAACACGGTAGTAGCTGCCGCCGAGTAGCGCTAGAAGTTCCTTACCTAGCTGGCACCCCGATTGTGATCCGACGGGAAAGTTGTTTGTGGCGGTTGTTGTGGCGATGACTCCTTATCGAAACAACGGAATCCAGGGCAGGTAGGAGCTGTTTATGGCCTTTAAAGATGGTCTAGGGGGGTTACGTGCGAGCATTAGATGTCGATGATTTACCATTGCCAGAGGACTTATTGTTACGTTGGAATGCAGCTGTGTAAAGGAGTATTATTAAAAGAGATTCGCAGGAATGTGTTTTGCACTCTAAGAAGAGCTACTGTATTTATTTCTAGTGTCATAGTTTGAAACAATTTTATTTCATGGTAAAATGATGAAAATGATCAAAAACCACCTGTTATACATGCCAGCAAAGTCAAAGTTTGGAACCACAAAAGGCTATTTCCTTTTAACAAATTTAAATGTTCAAACTTCTACCCTCAGACAAAAGCCATTCTACAGCAATCTTAACGAATTGAGTAAAGCCTATGACACCTTAAGCATGTGAGAACAGTTGGACGAATATCCGTGCCTCCGTAGCAGCTGCTGCTGCTTTACTGTATAATTTATGATGGTCAGATTCGCTTGGATTAACGTCCCCGCGAATGAAGACTACCGTTTGCTACGACCACTTAAACGTGGTGCAACCCTACAAAACCGCTCCAAAGTCAACCCGTTTGGGTGACACTGGTGAGCTGGTTGAAAGCTTCACCCCGCCATAAATGCAGGCACGGGTGCACACTCTATAGCACACTGCTGCTCCCGGGGTCGAGACCTACCTGCCGCCGCGCGAATGGTCGCTGTGGTCAGCTGGGTCATGCGCATTTCTGACGAGCGACAGGCCGGCCACATGTGCAGAACAGGATAAAACGGTGGTTAACTTGAATCATACCTACAATAAATATAAATTGTCATTTCGCTACACCCTTACGGGGCAACGCCAAAGGACCAGCATCGACCACAACAAGCTCGTTGTGATCGGCGCGCGCGCAGCTCCTTCTAATAGCCCGTCTCGATACACCGCTGCCAAATACGACTGCGGCGCGCGCGCGCACGAGGTGTTAAATTGAACTTTTATTACGTTTGGATTGGTTGTCGCGAACGATACGGTTGACTGATATTGAGCCCCCTATGCTACACAGCCCGTGCGTGAGAAACAATGTCAGTGCAATACCGTGAACGAACAGCACCGGGAGCAACCAACACACAGTGGCTTTGCATGCGCTTTGCCCTCTGCCGTGTGTGACCGTCGCGTATTAATCATTGGCGCGGTTTTTTGTCTCCCCACGTTTGACATTGTCCCTTGGAAAGCTGGTGGCAAGCGTGGTTGGGATGGTTGCGTCCGCTCAGCTACTTTTCAGCACACAACAGCATTCAACTTCCACTGCGCCGCTCCATGCTCCTCTTGCCGGAGAATGTTGCATTTTTGTTCGCGTTTTGGACCGCGAAAACGATCGATTCTCTCACCACATTCCCCACAGTGCGCAATTAATGCTCCATTCTGCCGCAGCGTGTAGCGGGCGCATCGTCATCGCCAACCTACCGCAATCTCAATACCGTTCGATTATCGAGATCGTCTTCTTCGGTGGCATCATCATCGCCCAAACGTCAAATAGAGACATTCAACATTTTAATTGTTCCTCGAAAACTAACTTCTCCCCGGCAGGCGCCCGGCCATGCTCGAAATGGTCGCCCGGGTCGGGCCTAGAATTATTAGAAATTGAACTACAAATCCCACCCCGGTCGGCTCGATTGCTCACAATGCTTTCGAAATCATTTCGTCTCCCGACTGAAGAGCCTGCCTGCTCGTGGGGTATTCTTGCCTTGCGAGAGCCGAAATTCTAGCCGTCGCCGTCGCCGCCATAGTCGCCGCCGTGCCGTGCGTCAAATGAAATTAGTTTCCTCCTCAGCGACCGTGCACACCGTCCCAGCATCTTCGACGTGTAGCCTCATTTAATCAAACATTACAATCACCTGTATTGTTTAGATTTTTAATTTATCATCGCTGAAGGAAAGTCACCCACGGCACTCCAGTCCAGGCTCGTGAATCGTGGTCCCGATTCCCGGTGGCGAGCAATGGTAGTCCCGCAGCCTCGAACGCAGCCACACCGGCAGCCAGACGCGGTGGGAATTGTTCACGCGCGCAATCTCGCGGCACCAAGCCAAGAGCTGCCAAGAGCTCCCTGGTACAGACACACACTCCCTGGCGCGACGACGCTATGGGTTGCCGTGAAATTTATGTTTACTCATGCACTTGATCGGTTTTGTCGATCACTTTGGGCGCGATCCCGTCGCCCGCGGTCGCCTACCTGTTGCCGCGCGTAACCCACTGGTACGCACGAGTACGAGTTGGAGTATCATCGCAGGAGTCAAGTGTGCCGCCGGGTGAACGAAACGAATTGCTGTGGGGCTCTCATCTTTGCCTGCCTCCAGTTGTTTTGCTTCTTTTCGTTTGGGAAGTGTTTTTTTGGGACAAGGAAAAGGTCCGGCGGAAAGGAAAAGAAAAATGATGCAGACTAAGCATTTCTGTCCAGGATTTTACATTTATTTCTGTTTGTTTTTCGGTTTGCGATGCCTTCCATCCCTGCCAATGGTCGACTCAATTCTTTTCCCAAAAATCGATGAGCCTTAAAATAGGTCTCTCGATGGTTCTTCTCAATGTAGCGATTTTGCAAATTTACGCGCATCATTTTATCTTGAAACGGTTCCCAAACACGCATAACGCTTGTCTCGTGAATGTTTGTGGCCGTTTTTGCCGTGGCTATTTTTGCAAAATTTACCATAACATTTAGCAGCCCACAAATACGCACACCCGGCGCATGCCACCCGATCCGACACCAACGTTTTTAAAAATCATCATCAACGCCATTCGAACGATCGCTGATCGATTTCGATGGCTCCCGAAACGCAACGAAAACCCCTTGCGCGCACCCTCGGTTTTCGCGCACTAATGAAGCAATTAATTATGGCTGCAAATTAAGCCATTACTGGCTGGCAGGACTCGCGCCAGCCCCATCGCAGCGCCGTGCGTTCGAAGTGGTGTGTCGTTTGAATTATTGAAATTTATATTTATTCCACCACCTTAATGGCCGCGCGAGTATTGGCGTGCTTTGGCGTGTTACAAAATCGATGGATTTAAGGCTGCAACAGGAAAAAAAATCCCCCCCACCACTACAAGCCCAACAAACCCGAACAGGCACTCGGCATTTGCGATGCATCTTCATTGCAAAGGGAACGGTGGATTAAGAGCCCGGGCGGATGCACTTGATGATGGCTTGTTTGTGGAAGATTAAGCGCATCGGCATCGGAGGAAACGTTCTTTCGCTACCAGAACGAGCAAAAAACCCCTCCAAGAAAACATCTCTCCCGCTCCATAATTGTCTCATTACGTTCACCGTATTGCCTTTCAGCCAACCCCGCTTTTATGCACCATTCATCCCGTACACAATCTGTTCAAAGCGGTGCGACAAAATTGCAACAAACTGGCACAGCGTTCAGCAGCAAGCAGCTGAAAGCATCCGGCGTTCATTATTAAATTAAGTAAATGGATCTTTGCGCGGTCCATTCGTCTGATGGCACCCCGAATGCCGCAGCGAATCGAGCAGCCCGTGCAAAATAATGGCACAGGTTCGGAGCGAAATTGGTTCGATTGTGTCTGCTGTATCGCCGGTAGGCCGATGTCTAATCGTAGCTCGCTGCCGCTTGATACGCGACGTATCACGACACCTTTACCCGGGAGGGATGCTGGTGATATCACACACTGCCGCAAAAAAAAAAATCATAAATCAGATAATGTGCTGCACATTGATGTTAAGAGCGATTGAACGTGCCACACCCTACGGTTTGCGATGTTTGCAGCGATCTGGCAGGGGTTTCTGGAGGCGATTTATTCACCATGAAAGAATAGATATTCCAATGCGCAAAAAAAGATATTTTAGACGATTTTGAAACTGCTTTTTTGTACTTTTTTTTGAGAATTAGGGACAGTTTTTCTTATAAGATTTGAGCTACAATTCTAAAAATTTAAAACACTATTGGATTGATGTATAAATATCTCTATCTTTAAAGAATGAGAAAACAGTGTAAGATCAATATCTTAAACTTCAAGTCTTTGTTGAATAACTTCATGAATCATTATTAAACTAACCGATCATTCAATTTTTTTAAAGTTTTCTCCCATTATTGATCTTAAATGTTGCTTTTCACAATTGTATAATACCACAAAACCCTGCCCAACCCGTTTTTTTCCTTTTGTGTACACAAGCGTAACTAAGCGTTTCAGGTGCAAGATTGTATACTTTACGTTTTTTGTTCCACCACCTACCACCAGCTAGCTCAACCCTATGGGCCAATCACCCGTGGAAAGCGTCTCTTAATAGTACCTGAAGGGATTTCTGCTTTCGATCGTTTTTTATTGCTTCTTCAATTCACGATCTACGAACGGAAATACCATGCAGTACATCATCCCCCCCTCCCCCCTCCTGGGCACATTCACCGTGTATAATGAATGTAAAATTTTTCCCTCAATTATAATGATTGACTTTTTATATGAATCGTGCGCCTGACAACTTGTCAACAGGGCGGGAACAGGCGGAACCTGTGCGGAAATGCAACCTTGGCGCGCGCACACACACACACACACACACACACACACACACACACACACACACACACACACACAAACAGACACAGAATGGTGCGCAAGGGTCGCGAAACCGTAGACGTCTTGATCCCGGCGGACCTCACCTGATTTTCGCTCATTTATTTCTGCATGATTATCGGTGATTTCGTTTTATCAGCATTGGTGACGGTCACGGTCTGTCAGCGTCTCTCTCTCTCGCTCCCCGCTTCTCCCCAACGCGATTCACTTTTATTCAAATCGCAAACAATACAATTCTAATTGGTGCATCAACGGTGGTGGTATCGGATCTGAGCCCTTCGTCAAACGAAGCAGCGGCCCCGTACAACGACCCTCTCGCACCATTATGCATTATGCGGAGGGTTTTTTTTTTTTTTTTTGGTTTGCTTACTGCACCAACAACACATAAAAAAGCTGGGTGGGTTTCGCAGTAATGAAGCATCCTTTTCTGATTATGCTTCTCATTACTGTGTCGCGCAGTTTCTGTCCTCCCCGGGAGCGGGGCACTGTCACGAACACGGGAAGTGTATTCATAAATGATTATTTCATTACGGGGCTGACAGTAAATTTAACTCAATTGCTGTCCCGAATGGCAGTGCTTTTTGGAATGGTTTCCGTTTAAAATGCTTTCGGCATTGAGATGTTCAAATCATTTCTCAATTTAGAAAGGTCTTGCTCGCTTCTCTTACGGTCATCGCATTCCGCAACCAACATGCGCCTTATGAGCGATAAACACGAAAATCACACTAATTGAACGTGTCACCCGGTCCATTAGGCGCTAACTTTCGCGTCATTTGTATGGATTCGGACGTCAGTATCAATTTTTGCTGCGGCACGTCTCCTCCCAAACGCTAGACGCGCAACAGTCGATCGCATCAGCATCAACAACATAAACCCCCGATCAAGTTCGATGAGAACTGTCCTCTTTTTTTGTCGATCGATCCAAAACCAATCCATCTCGATTCCGTGGTTGACCACGGATCAGTGCCGAGGCCGAAATATTACCATTACCCACGTTCTCCCATCCCTGCCGAGCGCGCAAACCATTGCATTGACCGGTGAAATGTATATGGTTTTGCGATTTTCTGCAACACAACCGCGTCGTGTCTCGACTCTCTCAGGGGACTCGTTAGCTTTGGCGAAGGCCCCGAAACCGTTTCTTCCTTGTGCTCGTCTCGTCATCTCCGATCACTTTTGGGCATCCAGAGTTGAGTCCGAGAGTGAACGATCGCGTTCAATTGTACTTCACCAGCCGGGTACGGGAATGATCGATAAGCTCAGATAAGCAAAACCGATACTTCGAGCTGGCCCGAAACGCCCGTAAACGGCCCTACGCTGCCAATTCTTTCGTGAACCAATTCCCACAATTCGATCCTGAGATCGGTTTGGCTTCGCTTCTTGAACAAGGGAGGATGGGGGAAGGACGGAGCTGCCTTCTCTTTCCCATCCCAAACACCGAAAACTTCATCCAAACTCGTCACCAAACTCCAACCCCGTTGGTCCGTGCGAGCAAAGCAATTAGTCTGCGGTGCGGTTGTAAGATTTCAATGCTCCGAACTGAAGCGAACCGTGGGTGAGAAGGTGGCACACACGCACAGAACGGGTTCGTTTGAAAGATGATCGGTCCCCTATCAATCACCGAGGTATGCTCCATTCCCAGGCGTCGATACCAGCGATTGTCACATTCAAATTAGTAAACAAGAAAAGCAAAACATAATTTTAACTAATTTCATACAGCTTGATGCGATAGATTTCCATAGACACGCGAGATGGAAACAAATCCTTGTTTCAAAAAAAAGCTCAACATGTGTGTGGTTTGCTGAAGGACACTGAAGGTCGCATTTGAACGGCAAGTACAGACACCCAAAGATTGAGCAACAAAGCGAGACAGAAGACGGCTCAACCTGATCATAATGGTTGGTACGTTTCAGTACGGTGCGATAAGAAGACGCACATCGATCGATCGTCGATCGTATCGATACATCAGAAATTCGATCAAACGAAAATATGTCAATTACGGGCCCGGTGTAGACATGAATTGGCTCTTTTTTTCTTGTTGGAATCGTACGAATGGACGCAACGAAGTGGAACAAGTACCCCTTCGGGACGGTCAGGCTGTATGGGCGCCATACCATGGATGGTAGATGGTGCGGACAGTTATGGTCGTTTTTCCCAAAAAAAAAAAGCAAACAAACCAGCCGAACCAAACTCAGTTATGGTATCAATATCAAATCAGGTTCCGTGGTCGTGTGTCATTCAAACGGTTTTCTATGTTATTTTGTGTTCGGCGTTGATACGTGAGGACTTGGCTCCATCTCCCCCGAGGTCCCGCAAGTAGACGGGGATCGTGTTTAGCCACAAAATATTTTCATAACAACGAAAAAAAACGAACGATCGCATGTGGTGTGTGTGTGTCGGTATTACAATTCGGTACAGGTGACAGTTTCGTTTCGAAAACACGCGCACATCGTGTTGAAATATGAGGACCATTTTTTCGTATCCCATTTCGTGGACGTCCAATCAAAAGGCAATTATTGCATATTAGAAGCGTGATCCAGTTTTTAAGGGTCCAAATTAAAAAAGGTTGCATAATTTTGGTCCTAATATCATTCCGAAAAATACAAACTGAAAGATATATTCCAAGTCCAATTCATCTAATAATGTACATAAAAACTCATGAAACTGTCATCACTGCTCGAGCAATAACTCGTTCCAATGATACTTCCAGGTCAATAAAGCGTGAAATAAAAAGCAATAGCCTCATTACATTTAAACACACAAATTAAACCAATATTTACACTTCGCTTTGCTACGGTTCGCCCTCACCCTTCTCGCCTTTCTAACATGCCCCATTAGCATAAGCCTTCTATAAATTACCCCGCTCGTTACGGTTGACAATGTGCCCAACACCCCTTTGGAAACAGTCCAGTGGCAACCGGTCTCACTGTCGGTAATTAGAATTCACCCTCACGCCCTCATAAGCACCTGAAAGGGTTTGAACAAACAAACCATACAAAAAAAAAACAAACAAGTTGTAATTCACCACACCACGCACTGGCTGGCCACGTACTGCGCGACACGCAATTGACGTGAAATAATTTGTCAACCCGCGCAACTCGGTTCGTGAAATGTTGCCGGACAAACCGGGCGAGGGGGCCTGGCCCGAGCTAGGGAAAAGGTCGCAAGAACTCCTCAAAACCTCGCAGAGAGTGGAGAAAAATCCGCGCTAGCACAATCCAACCCGCAGAGGGCCGAGATAATAAGCAGGCGTCGAGTCGGACGGGAAAGGATGATTTATGCAAAGCACCAACCACTACCTTCAGCGAATTCTGCACTAAATGGTGTAGCAGCAGCAACGGCAGTACTTCCTATTCACTCATGTACATTCTTTTTTTTTTTTTTTTTCATTCAAAGAGATGGAAAAACTGGCCAACACTTCTGTGATAGATTTATTAGCGCAACAGCAATAACTCATTTTGCCACTTGACCAATCCTAATCGTCGCCACTCGCCTTGGTCTGCTTGGCTAAGAGCGCACGAGCGTACGCTCTCCGCAGACGAAAGGTGGGCGATTGAGGCATCTAGCTGAAGACTGCGAATGCTGCTATACAAATGCTTCCTTTCTCAACTCTAATCAAAAAGTTGTCACAAATAGAGAAATGATAAGCACGGTACGGTCGGCATGAGACAGGATGCGAGTGCTTGGCTTGTTTTATTTTACTGTGCAGCTCACCTGCTCTAGAAAGATAAATACATCATACGCAGAGGAAAGCGTCTATAATAATTGCGTAAAAGTAGATCACTTCTGCGAAGAGTAGATCTAAGTTCCACAGAACTGCTTTTTCTCTTTGTTTGAACGAAAGAAAAGTTGTCATCATTCGTCTTTTATTACAAATGTTAACATGTTAAATGTTCGTCTTTTATTAAAAATGTTAACAAAAAGAACCTTTTTACACCAAAACAACATTTTTTTACAGATATTATTGTTACAAAACATATCTACTACTTCGCCCGAGCTTAGAAAGTTGATATTTTTGTTAATAATTGAAAGTATCAGAGATGTTTTACTCCTTTAAAAAACAGTTAATTAGATCTTTGTTTTTACATGTTCTTCTGGTAAAGACTTTACGTAAATACCATTTTTACGACCCACAGATTTGAGAATGTAGTCCAAGTGCTCATTTTCACCAATTTATATATACCTTCTTGCTCATTACCATTTTTTTTTATCAAATATCTTTGATTTCTTTCAATTTTCTTTAATCATAAATAAGATTTCAAACACGTATAGAATTTCATTAGTTTTCCAATGAAGTTATTTATTTCTGCACTATACAATTTCCACTGCTCAGCGGAACACTTATGTACAATCATTCCATTCTGTCTCGATAAAACTCAAGATCGGGATAAGTTGTGACACCTATTTACACTATCTCTTTTTGTTTGTCGTGCAGCTCGTGCGCACAGTAATTATCAATCTTACACTTTCTCTCTTTTCCTTCCCTCTTGCTTTTCACCCCCTTTGTAATAGTAATAGTACACACATCAGCCTTTCGTGTAGTAGGTAAGTGCATTAGGTGTTCGAAAAACAAACAATCATTTTAAAACCCCATAAGAAAGAGTACCAAGAGGTAGGAAAAAGTGCTCCGTAGTAAGCGGTACATGTCTTTGGCCAGCGGACCCTGTGGAACCCGAAATATAGAATCTCTTTCCTTGCTCTCCCCCCCC
>KB668133.1:82791-99913 GCA_000349065.1 Anopheles quadriannulatus | reverse complement strand
GTGTGTGTGCTTCATTGATCCGATTCGCATTACGCTTCACGCTCGATCGATCGTGCACACGGTGCAAGCTTTAGCTAACCGGATAACAACTACTGAGCGCTTTAACTTCATTTCAAGGGGGCTACAGGCTACTGTAAAGAAATTACTGTCATTTAACGAAGCAATTGGAAAGAATTGGAAGATGGAAATTGTTTTTTTTTTTAATGTTATAATTTTTATTGTTTCATGCGATTAACAACTTATGATTAGTACGGGTTTCGTAGATTTTTTATTGATTGATAAAGGTATACTGTTGGAAAATCATTATGTATTGATAGAATAAAATCGTTTATTAAACGTTTATTAAATGACACAAAGCAGTGATTGGTGTGCAATTTAGATTTTGTTTATCTCCATTGTTCCATTTTGCTTTACTTTCCCAGTTTTTCCTTGTATTCTATGGCTGTTTAGCCTTTTAAGTATTCCAATATCCAATTGGAATTGGATATTGTTCCAATATCCTCAATATAAATAGTATTCTTTATGAATTCCTATATTACAATCCTGATAGATTTGCAGACTGTGCGAGTCAAGTATTTTGTTTCTTGTTTGTTTGTTAATTGTGTTCTTTAGTATTTGTGCTCGATTTGTTCCTACTAAGAATGCACATGAGACCGGTAATGTAATCTTACAGGCATTGTGAGTTTTAAATCCAAACAAATATGTAAAAATAATGTAAAGTATTATTCTTTCACTTGTACAGAATGAAGCTTCTCATTGTTACGCCCTTTTGTCAGCATTTCACCCTCCCAAACCCATATTCGATCGTGCAGCAGTGCATAAATAATCATCTCCCATCAACTTTGTTGGTCTGGCGATATGAAATTTATATCGCATCCGATCTTCATTACCATACACGAACAATGTAAATCAAGGCCCATTTCCATCGTGCATATCTTTACACCACCACCTCCACTGGCACTTTCCCCCTCCCCAACCCAATCATCACGAAGCCAAAGTTCGAGTTACTTAACCAACAAAACGGCCACTACATCCCCCACCCCCGGGACGACCTTTACTGCGCGCTTACCGCGACGGAAACATGTCAACCTCTCATGCCAGTTCATTCAAACAATTGCGATCGTTTGACTTTTATCACTCAATTCGTGCCGCTGTCGCACCCGCCAGACCCGTCAGCACGTCACCGGGCATACACACCGCGCGCGCGAGAGGTGTCAGTGAATTGCTGTCAAAACTGCGAACGTTTTCATTCTTCAACCTGAAGCTGTCAGCCTCCACGCTCCACGCGGGACCTGAGTTGGCTGCGATTTTGCGAGCTGACGCCACCATCGATTTCCACCCGCTCAGCAAACAAACAAACAAACAAACAAAAAAGAGCAGAAAATAATAACAACAAGCTACTGCAACAACAGAGAGTGCGACCGGTGGGAAAAACAATACGATCCAAATGCCTCCGATGAGTCTTGCCAGCAGCGAGTTCTCTGCAGCCCCGTTTGGGGGTTCGCTATACGCTTTTCTTTTTTGCTTTAAGTTAGCCACTGTATCCACCGCTTTTCGATGTTTTTGTTTCGCTTAATTCAAGCGCTCAAAAGCGCTCTCTTCATACGCGGGGCGAGTTGCCGCCGCCGAAGCCAAAGCGCCGGTCACACATCACTCCGCTATCACGCGCGAAGCCCCGAACCCGGTGCAGGCTGACGGAAAACATGGCAGTTCGACGTGCCGACGTTCACCGCACGACGGCTGCAACTGCAGGGGAAAGATCTCCTTTACTACTCCCCTCCCTCTCCACCCTTGCAGCACGGTCGGGCCTAGGGAAAAAGGCAAGTTTCGCTCCGCAAAAGGGCGAAAGAAAAACCACATCACTGCCAGTTGAAATTAAACGCAATAAAATACTCTCCTGGACGCTTGGAAATATTAAAAGGCTGTCAATTTCATGTGTCATGGGGTTTCGGTTGGGGCGCTCACGATGCTTTTCTGGCCCTGTTGCATCCGGTGCGGGGGAAAAAACCCAACGAGCTTCTTCACCGGACAACCCCGAACGTAAGGGAAGAAGTCACTTCATTCACTGCGGACCATCGTCTGCACAGTTTTCGCGCAACGAGAAGCGGATGGGAACCGTCCTGAATGGGCTGTGGCCTTGTATCATTCAATGCGCCGCCAACTCCAAATGCCTCCTCTCGGGCAGCTCGAATTCGAGAGCTTCCTTTTGCTCCCTCCGTAACACACCGGATGTTTATTATTTATTCAAAATTCATTCAATTCGATCGACTGTTTTTCCCTGTCTGGGGGGGGAGGCAGTTTGCCTGCGGATTCACACAATCCCACAATGATTGACGTACGTATGGGCACGATCGATCGTGCTGCGCCCGTACTTGACCGATTATGCACAGCTCCGGTTTTGTTTTTTTGTTGGCCCTGCTCGTCCTTTTCGACTGCAGATATTCAAATCCTTGACCTCGAGCTGCTTCTCAATGTGGTTGCTTTCCAATCGAGTTCATGATTTATCCTTACGGACTTCCATCAAGGTCTAAAGCTCCAGAAAACTCAAAATTTGCATATATTTATTTTGTGCGAACACACAGATGGTCCTTATAAAGGTGTACCGAAACCCGAAAGAAAATTGATTGCTCCCCAAACGAAGGAACAAAAATATATTAAAAACCAAACTATGCAAAGACACTTTGAGCTACAATGTCATACTGCTTCTTGTCTTTCTCTCAGTCAAAATTAATTCCATAATCTGCGATGATAAACAACTTTTGCTTGCTTGCGGATTAGAGCGATATCTCCTGCTTTTGATGGCTTCCACTGTTGGCCAAAAGGGCATCCTTTCCCTCCGCGACTTTTCGTGCTCGGAACAGGCTGACCAGCAGAAGCAGCTCTTCAAAAAGGCCGGACAGCTGGCTTGGTGGACCGACCGCCAGCGCGCATGGGTGGGCCGTGGTTATTAGATGGACATGTTTACTACACCACACGCATCAACCCCCCATCTCCTCGTTGGCCCATTCTTTGCTTCTCCGACATGTGCGCGAGCCTTCGCGTCAGGCAGTAGACCACGCAGCCGCCGCCAGTAGCACAACGGCACCACGCCACAGCTATAAGCGAAATCTCCCGATCATCGTAAGCATCGTTAGAGACAATGTTTTCACTCCCGTTTAGAGACTGCAGAAGGGGATGTGAATGGATTTGGACGAACATCTCGTCTACAGCACATGCGGCTACATGCCCAGCCTAGATAACGATCTGGTAGACATAAATCTTTTTCAATCTATTTAAAATTAATGTTATAGTTAGGCTAGCGCCTTTTTGCCTCTGGAACGGGGGGGAAGCACTTGTAACGGGCCTTCTCTCTCTCTCTTTCTCTTTCTCCGATCCACTAATGGATCTTTTTCGATGATGTTCCTCCCAAAATACAGTAGAGAAAAAAAACTCATCTCTTGGGGGAGGGAACGGCCTGCTTTTCTCTGATCAGCTACTACCACCACAGTAGCCTCGCGGCCTCCGTTCATCAGGCTGTGTGGTGTGTGCCTCAGACGAAGGTTCATAGTGGAAGATCGTCTCGCAGAGATTCGTTCGATCGTTTCTAAGCGCTGCTAAGCCGTTACCCTGCCGTCTACTAGTGTGTAGCGTTCACGGCGAGCTATGGGAACGGTAGAGAGTGTGGACTACCGAACACTTTGAGGACGAATTTTAAACGCTTGGATCGTTTTTAACCACCACGAGCCAGGGAGGAGGGATAAGGAAGGACAGGGAAGAATGCTTTCTCGCTTGAGCGCGATGAGAAATTCATCAAATCAGTTTGTACAACATTAATGTATGGTAAATTTATGCACATACATTGTCTAAATGGATCCCGACCGGACGGGGCGGAAAGGATGGAAAGCCTCCAAATCCTTCCACACAGGTCCGTGCTGGGAAGGGAAGGAACACGAGTAGCGTCACACAACAGGCTGACGCCTGGTGTGAAGATGGCTCGTAAAATGAATATTTAAATTTAAGTTCTAGGAAGTATTAACAAAAATTTTGAAATTGTTTTTTTAATAGTATTAAATGACAATTTTTACTTACATGATGCTAATTTGATGCCAAACTTCAAGACGTATAGGATACATCCTATCATAACAAAGTGATGATCATTTTTTTACAAATTGAACAAAAAATTCCCACATATTGAACCAAATTTACTAAAAACATAAAAAAACAACAATCCATCACGAAACATATCGATCCTCATCCTCTATCATGCCAATACAATCAAAACTTGCTTAAACATCATAGAATACGGTCCTTCTTCATCACCTCCTTTCCATTTGCCGTGAACCATTTACCGTTTAGCTTCCATCAAAACACAGCCTCCAAGCAACGGCTCCATCTATCGCATCGTTTCGTAGACACAGCCACGGAAAACCACAGTAGCCAAAGCTCAATCTTCGTCCACTACAGACACTGTCTCACAGGACCACCACCACCACCACCATCATCGGTCCCAATACTCATCCCCCAATCCCCTCCGAGCGCCCGGTTCGTCGTCTGCAGCGAACCAATGATTTACATAAAATTGATTCCGATTAAATGACCGCACCGTCGAACCGTCGCGTACTTTTAGTCCCTAATGTTTTATTATAATAAACATCTTCGTGCCGATGTCCAAACCGCGCAGGTTGGACGCGTATTTCGGTGGACGCGAGACGACCGATGTGTTGTTCGAACGATCGCAATCGCCGCGCCATCCTCTGCATTGACGTACGGGACGAGCGCGATAGCCGGGGCGGCAAGAACGGCCCAGCAGACACACGAACACCGGACCGGACGGACAGATTATGAATTGAAATGTGACAGTGCCACTTGTATTACGCCCCATGCGGACGTATTACGCGTTCGTGGCGAGCGTGTTGTCAGCTGACCGTTCTGTCTGCCCGCTTGCGGAATCACCTTCGGCACCGCACTTTGCATGTCATTCGCTGAAAGTGTTCGTCTGCCTGCCTGCCTGTTCGTTGCTGATTCTTCGTTACTACGGTGCTTGTGCCATTCCCTTATCCGTCGTTTGGGTCGTTTGGGTGTGTGCTGTTGTTCTTGTTTCACTCTTTGATCTGCACATCGTCTGCACACCGCAAGCCTCTCTCCCGCTCTAATAGACCTTTTTCTCGGTCGATCACACTTTGTCGATCGTGCGCTCGGCTTGTGCGCTAATCACGATTTTGTAATTTGCAAAACCGGCAATTTTCGCTCCCTTCACCTTCCGTGTAACGATTCTGCGGCCAGGAGGAAACACGAAAAATCAAACCAAGTGCATCATGCAAATGCAGGTTTTCTTGTTTTTTTTGCCTCATGCCAATGTTGCTCGGGTGGTGGTGCAGGCGGCTACCGCGTAAGAGACTGCTTCCGCTACGCGATCGACGGTTCTACCATGCGCACGGTTCTAACCCGATCGTTTACGCGCGCGCACTCTTCGCCCAAGTGCGTGCCACGGTCGTGATCGTGCCTTTAGCCAAAACTGACCGACCGACGCTGCCAACCATTCGCCGGAAAACAGGGTGCAACTGTTTTTGAGGATGGTTTTTTGTGCCCCCTGGTAAACCATGCGCACGAGCGAACGATTTAATATTGTTCACTTTGCCAAACTGCGGCAGGTTTCGTTTTGCATACCGACACACACACGCACGCTAAACGCAAATTCGTCATTAACGTTCCGGCACGTACGGCAGCGCCATTAGAATATCTGCCTGCACCAGAAAAAAAAACAAAAAAGCAGCAAACTTTGGTCGCGCCAAACTTCCGAAATAGATCATTAACGGATGCGGAGAGACCGGAATCGGGTTGGCAGTGTTAGTATTGGAATGAATTATTTGCCCATTGCGTGTCAAGCTGCGTAAGGAATGTTTGCCCTAAAGCTTCTGGATGCAGCAAAATAACCCGCAAATTGCAGACACACACACACACACACACACACACACACACACACACACATACTCTAATGAAAACGTTTTGATTGCTGCCGAATTTTTCGGTGCACCCGTGGGGCGAAAAGCATTATTCATTCTGAACGCGATGATAAAATGTTTTATGAAGCATTTTTTACTCATTTTCAACGATATAAATAATCATTCAATTTATTTCTGTTCTTGCTCTGCGTGGAAGAAATCAAGAACTTTCTGTTTTACACCTTGAGCTTAAGGACAATGTATCGAAGTGTATCGATCAGTCTCGATCAGTGGCTGGCACCATCGGTCGATCGACCTCTATCCTCGTTCTAGGAATTCTCCCATTCGCCCTACCTCGTACCTTTCTAATGGAAATTAAAACCTCTCTAATCCCCGTGGATTCCATCTAACGGCACACACAACTTGTGTGGAACTTCAGGAGGGTGAAAAAAAACGATTCCCTCATAGGAAAGTGAAAACCAGAAGGTGCAATTTAAGGATGCGCCTTGCTTCGCTTCTCCTATCTTCTTCTCTCCGTCTTTGCTTTCTTTCTTCAAATTTTCCACCCCACACAAAAATCACCTGCTTCTTCACCACGAAGATGCGCGCTGCTCGTCGTTGCAGGTGGACACGTGATTAAGGATCAACGTTTTATGTGTGGTGTGGAGTACGTTTTATGTTGCGCACAGCCTGGCTCACCAGGGCACTTCTGGGTAATGATCGGCTCGGAACGCTGCACTGCTCGCGCGGCATCACAACCATTAAATCATCTATTTATGGTTGAGCTTGGGCCAAGGCTCGCCAGTGCTGCACAAACTCGACGGGTGACCCAAAAAACGACACGTGTTTTTGTGTGTTTCAGCCACAGAGAAAGAGAGATCACTGTAAAACCTATTTATCTGTTTGTGCTAATTGTTAACCATATTCATGGGCTGACTATTCCGAGATCCGTACCAGAAGGCATCTGCCTCGACCGTCCTGTTCATTACAGGATGCTATAAAATCATGTTTATGCCCGCGAAACTATGGCTGACGGGGAATTGTTTCGTTTTACGCACAATGGTGCGCACCATTTTATTGTTTTGCGCAATTATTCTTTCTTTATTTCTGGGCGCCAGTTTTGTATTTTTAATGCAAGAAGGTCGTTAAGTTTCTGCACCTTGAGTTGCGTAATAACGTACAGTTTTTAAGGATCTTTTGTAAGCAAAAATGAATGCTCCAAAGTATTTACATTAATTATTATAATACAACACGAACAAAAATGTGGCGTAACTTTACGGGATGGCTTTCACTGGTATGACCAGTTATTATTATAATGAACAGAAAAAGTGTACTTTTGTGACGAACTCACTTCCTCAACAACCTCTAAAATCTAATTATGGCTTCTGTCTGCTACAGGAATATCCAGGACCACTCTCAGTGGTTCTCAGGGCTTCTGAGTGCCAATTATCCTGGTCAATAACTGCGAACGAGCTTACGCCAATTATTGAACAATTTAAATGACAACAGTGCTCAAAATTTACATCAACAAAAAGCATAAATAGTGCAATAAAATGTAATTATTTATTGATTGTTTTATCATTAAAACTGTCAGGACTTTCTACTGCATAGTCTACTTCACAGACTTCATGTATCTTAAAAAAGAGCTGCAGATAAACGCTTCTATACACAAGCAATGTTCACCCACCTAAACCTCATTCCACTCGCAGCTGGAGGGAGCATACCGATCTGTACCGAAACTGCTCCACGTCATGTGCAAACAAGAACGGTAGTGCTTTTTAATAACACACCATATCGCTCAAGCAGGCCAACGTAGGCCCCAACCACACTGACAGCAAACCGACAGCAGCAGCACACATTGCCAACATTGCCTTCCATCCCAAAAGCTGCCTGCTCCCTCGGGGGAAAAATTCTTTCACAAATCCCGAAAAAAAAACTCCCCTCACTGCTGCTGCTAATGATACCCTTGTGTGCGCTGTGGACTAGGGGATTTATTTCAAAGCGTCGGGTGCTTCTGCTGCCCCTTTAGCGCCCGGTTTGATTTCTGCGCAAAGCGCCTCCGCACCTTCTATGACGCGGTGGGCTCGAGATTTGTGATCCATTTTTACCCCCTTCCTCTCTTCTTCTTCTTCTTCTTCTTTTCGCATCAATTTACAACTGCTCCAACGCCCGCAAGCTGTTGAAGCTGTTTGGTGGTGGTGCGTTTTCTTAGGAAGTGTAAACGAGCCGTTGGACGAGCCGGCCGTCTTAAACAAGCATTAAATCTCGACTAAATTCCGCTTCCGCACAGGGCTATAATCAAGGGGCCGGGGCCTGTGCCAATGCGGTTCGTGACTCGGCTCGACCACCACACACACACACGCACGCAAACACGTGCTACTTGGGACTCCACCGACGGTTGCCGGCTAATGCGGAGCCAGCCAAGCCTTGCCTACCTTTGTGCGCACCCGAAGTGATATTTAAATTCATACTTCCAAAAAAAAACACACACACACACACACCGATCTACACCGGATTATTAAGCGCCCGGAATGTCCCTGAGCGTCTTCTCCGTAAGTTGGAGTCGGATTCTTAAAATATCCTTTTTTTGGAAAAAAAGAAACCTTTTGCTTGCTCACCTCCCGGAGGCTAGTTACTCATTCGCGTCCAGGTTTATGTCCATGGATTTTGGTTTTTTCACCAGAATCTCTGCGCAATCGTGTGCAATATTGCACACGTTAGAATTCCGGCGAAAAATTCAAACCTACCCCGACGGCTAATTGCACTCTACCATGCAAAAACGCACCAGCGCAGGGGGGGGGGGGTTCTTTTTGGGGATTTTCTGAGAGATGTCTGCATTTGCCGCAAGCATCCCGTGCCGAAAATTACCACTCTGAATCTGTGTGTGTGTGTGGTATTGGCGAGTGGTGATTTTTCATTTTATTAGATTACCTTCGCTGGTTGTGTATCACGCACCCAAACCGAACCAAAAAGCTTCGATTGATTTGTATCAAACAGGGGGGTGAAAGATGCAAGCGGCCGATACAAACCACCAGTAGCACCTTTCACTTTTATCCGATCGCCAATCATAATCATCGATATGCTAGAATTAGCGATAATGATCTCTCCCTTCCGAGCAGACAGAGAGAGAGAGCGAGAGAGGGAGAAAATTGAACCCCCTCCCGGCAGGCTCCCCCTATTAAAACGAACCACCAAAAAGGACCCGCAAGGTAGGCGCTTGGCAAAATTTGTCTAATACTTTAATACCATCTAATTCCTCGCCAGGCTGCTGCTAGATTCCAGGCCAACCACCACTGATCGACACGCTTGCGTGTCCCGTGTCCAGGGAGAAACCCCCGGTGAACCTCACCGTCGCCGAACGGAAGGTGAAAATAAATCGTGAAATCGATACCTGTAATAATAAATTATAAATAATCATTCAATTTAATGATATTATTTATGAATATACGGTATTGGCTCGCGATACTTGCCCCCCCCCCCCCCCCGCTCCCCGGGCTTACTCGCGTCGCCGGACGCGTTGAAATCCGCGCTGCGCGTCTAGGAGCATGACGGAGCCGGTTTATGCATCGCTCCGCTCCGTTCCGTGCCCGATTTGTACCCGCTTCACAAATTGCTTTTATTATTTGCTGCTACCAATTTTCCCCCAACCTGGTACGGTAAGCGATACCCTTTGAACGAGAGGGAGCTGCGGGTTGGTGGTTGCCTTTTTCTCTATCTTTGACGATTATTTCCCAACGGCTTTTTAAGGAAGCTAATCTGTGCGGGTAATCGAGAACAGCAGCAATAGAATAGGGCCGTAAATTGTATCTCCTCGGAAGGGGGGAGAAGAGACCCATACAATGTCCGTATCGGAAGCAACGGAACGATTTGTGCACTGCTGTACACAGACAGCAATCCCTAGCACCGGGTGGCTAAATTATTGAACCCATCAAAACCCCTTGGCGCTGTCTCGCGGGACTAATTGGTCGAGCCGCGATTCAGTTGCGGGGCCACAAATCGGGTTACGATTTAAATTAGACTTTATCGATGATCGATCGATCACCCACACACGCACGGCCGGGCACGGGACAAATCCATGCCCCATGTCACCGAGTATCGGGACACTAAATTTGCTGCCCGTTTCTTTGCGAGCGCGTTGCCACGCGTGCCACACAATCGCCCGGAACGCGTTTCGGATGCATTTATTTCACTCAAACTGGTCAGCCAGATTGACAGCCGACTAATTATGGGACGTTTAATGCATCGATGCCTGCCCGGATCGGACAAGCACACAAGAGCCGGTGGAAACCGATCCGATCTGCATCATTGGTACCACACACTTTCATCAAGCAATGGTAAAAAGAATGTACAAGCTTTGGAGATGGAAGTTCTTTTCATTTTTGATCAAACATGTGTGCACTTGTGCGCTGACCGTTACGCGTTACGCAAATGCTCGCACATCGCATCGAAGTTCAATCGAACTCTTCACCAAAGGGTGCCGCCAAAATGCGGTTCGGGACATTAAAGAGTTGCAGCATGAACGCAAGCACATGCGCACTGAAAGGAAGGGAGAGAAAAAAGTCGCAAAAATCGTTACAAGAGATGCTTAATCCCTGCTTCAATGGTTTCGGTATCTTGGTAAGAGTTGGTACAACACACAGCAAAAAAAAACCATACACATGATCATTGGCGATCTCTTGGGAAGGAAAGTACCAACAAAAAACGCACTCGGATGCATATTACTGTACGTCACTGCACTTAGGGAGGCCTCTGCAAAGGGACGCACCGGGACGCGGGACCACCGTCACTATCTTGCGTGGATGGACCTCGAATCTTGAATCTCGCAAGCCTCCAACCCTCCAATCCTTCCAGTACAAGGCTCTCTGGATGCAGATCCACAGCGTTTGGAGGAGGACTTGTTCTCGAAGTAGTGAATGAAAAAAACAGAATGCAAAAAGACACTACGCTCATCTATCGACCGGGTCCGTGATTTTCTCCAACCGGGCAAAACCACGGTAACCCGGGCAGATGCGTTTAATTCCTTCCCTCTGCCACACTCCGTGTCGTATGTCGTCTCTTTAGTTTCCTTTTTTTTTTTTGCACATATATGCCCCAGCGAAACTTACGAAAGTCTCCCACGAAGGGAATGCACTCGGCCGATCGAATTCTTCGCTTTCAAAGCCCGCCTTCAAAGAGATCCGCTTCCGATAAAATCAATATTCAACCCATTCTCGCGGCGAATTAACAATGGTCGCACACAGCGGACACACGCTTTCGAGGCCGGATGCTTCCGTTTCTTGCAAAAGGGATTTCCCTCGCGTGTGGGGGGAAGGATCGATTCCGTCTCGTTCCTTCCTTGCAGCCTGTAGGGTTTCCCGTACCTGATTCTGATACAATAAAGCGGCTCCACGCGCCACCACCATCACCACCACTTCTTCTACCACTTTGAACAGGAGCTTGGGGAGTTTGGGGCGGCATGATTTTAAAAGCTTTTTTTTTTTTTTGTAAAGCGCTTCACCCGCACCACGAGATGCGTTTGATTGTGGGGAGGTTCTGTGTTTGCTTTTTCTCCTTCTATTTTTCGCTTCCCCTTTTTTGCACTGCAAGTGCATCGAGCACCGGGGATGCATTGTTTGTGGATGCAGTGGATGCGCTTCACCCTGGCAGGCAAATCCCGCAGAGGAGGTCAGCTCCAATCATTGGCCGATTGGCTACTGGAATGATTGCTGGAACTTCTCAATTCCTTCCACCTTCCACCCGGGCCTTTTTGCTTAAAGTCTTTAACGGCTTATGTGTGTGTGTGGGATTAAGTGTATTTTTTCTTCTTTCTCTCTTGCTCTTTGTTTCTGGCAGCAAGCCGCACACACGGTAGCATACCAGAAGTTGTTCGAGATTATTAACCTATCCTTGCAGGAGAAAACATTTGCTTTATCGCACACGCTCGCTATTTACCTGCATAGCGCAAAGGTACCGGCAAAGGATTAATGCGCAATGTACATAAACCGATACCGACGGCTTTCGTTTGCCGTCCCTTTTCTACCCTTGCAGCTTTCGCCCCCGCGTCAGGCGGGCCTTTTTCATTGCTCTTTAACGCGAAACCGATAACACGACAACTGCCTTGTGTTTGTGCTTCCTGTATCGCCAGCAACATGGAAAAACATTAACCTACACCTTCTTGTGATGTTATGGATTTTTGTGCTGCTATTACAGCACAAGGCGGAGATGGTGATGGAAAATATCGCTTCTGACTGCAAAAGCTCATAACGAACGCCCTCACAAATCGCCTTCAAGCGCAACGCGCACGCACGCGGGGAATGTTTAAAAACATTCCACAATTGAGCTTTGAATTAAACGAGCGCAGCTTAAATCAAAGTATTATCTTGTTGCTACTCCCCCCTGGGCATCATCCCCCAGGTCTCTCTCCTCCCTACAGTCAACATCCGCCCGCTAGCGTGGGAATGTTTATTTATTTGCATTTATTTTATTTATGGTTCAATTTATTTGCTCGCCCGCTTTCTGCTCGGCCTCCCGTCGTCGGCTCGCCGCGCTCGCTAATCCACACGATTTCGATTTGAACTGCATTTGTTGAGGTTGCTGCTGGTGCTACTACTACTACTGCTACTGGCTGCATACCGGAGGCACCGCAATCGTTGATCGCCACTGCAGCGGTAATCGATCGGCGTTTGTGATTTGTTTTTCGCATGTGTTTGCGCCTGCGGTTGGGCACTGCAAAGCGGGTGAAGTGATTTTTACGGGACATAACATTTTATTGCGCGCACGAAATTTGGCTCTGGCTTGGGCCCCGGCACACAAACGCGCAAATCATTTCGTGATATTAATCGCAAGGGGGAAAGGGGAAAGGGGTGGATGTCGAGGAAATCTCCCGATGGCAGCAATGCCGCATTTGCTCGTATTAAGTTGCTAATTACCCAAACGCCTGGCGGCGGAATCGATTAACTGTGGATGCCGATGCCCGGGAAACATTCGCAACTACTAAACGATTATGATGTTTTGCAGCAGCTGATTGGATCAGGAGGGAGGTGTTCAGATACACTTGAAGGGGTGGGAATGGAAGGGCAACAAAAATGTGTTTTCATCATTCGGCATCTCTCGGGTTCACTGCCAGCCGGCATCTACGGTACGGGCGCGCTCGCTCGCGCAATCTAACGAATTCAATTGATATTCGCTCATTAACAAATACAAGACGCCGATTAGATGGCAGATATAGGTGTGCTGGAATCGCTTCGGTGCTTGTGGTAGAAAATAGTTTTCCCTCGGCCCCTTTTCTATCTGTTCGGCCGATAATGGAATAATCATTCCGAACAGTAGCCACTATCCTACCGTCCATTTCATCTGAATCTCCGATTAACTTTTGGAAAAAGGAAAGACTTCAATTCGCTACGGCATCAAGTGATGAACGCTCACTTCCTGCAGCACACACGACCTGCGCGGACCCGTTAGGAAAAACCCGATCCACCTTTGCACGATTTATCACACAAATAAAGGGGAAAAACTTGGGAAGTGCTTTCTATGCTACCAAGTGTGTTTCTAGTGCTACCAAGAAAAAGGCCAGTTTGCCCTTTTTCTGCATCATTAAGCGATGTTAAATACGCTCCATTTGTTCATTGATGATTGAGTTTCCTTACTTTTAGGTATTTTTTGTTGTTGTTTTTGTTTCAACCTTCTGTTTCGTGCTCTTCAGATTTCTGCGCATCAGAATCGTTACCACGAACAAAAGCTGCGTATTTTAGCCCATTACCACCGTAACCGATCGATTAACCTACAGAGCACTGACTCCAGCAGGTGAACTGTGACGACCAAGTTTGTTTGTATGTGTATGTTTGTCTTTTGGTTCTTTGTTGCACACTGTTTTAAGATTCTTTCACGCGTGCAATTCAAGTAAATGTTTCAGGTTTTTGTTTTGTTGTAAAATTATAAACAATTAGAATTGAACGATGTTTTAGCCAACAAATGCTGGAAATTAATATGAACTTTGCATTGAATTTTTTTAAAGTTAACATTTTTATTATTTTCCATTTTTTAACTAACCTCTTCTCAGCTAGAAAGGCAATATCCTATCTCTATACGCTGTGAAAGTAACAGCTAAATTTTATAGCATCAGTTTTCCGTTACCAAACATATTTGTATTGAAGATTTGAACTTAATTTGATTCGTTCATGGCTTAAATATGCATCATAAGATTTATCATCTGCCTCAAGGATTAATTACGCAGAAAATAATCAAAATTAAGAAAAGACCACAAGGCATCTTAAGAATAATCTGTCTCCTTTATACACAGAGAATCATCTAACTCTCTTTATAAGAAAATAATTGTAAAGTAAATAACGATTGCATGTTTTAATCAGCTCAAACACAGCGTGTAGCAAATTAACCCTTTTTTAATCGTTCCCAACACAATCTACAGTTTACCCAGGAAGATTCCCAGCCATTGCATCCGTTTTTTTTCCAATGCTCTTAAGCACTGCACTCCGCCATATTAGGACAAATCGTCAGCGAGATTGGGAGAATTACATTTGCAATAATAATAAAACAGTTCCCTTTTCAAACGAAAAACAAAAACTAACTACTAAAACATGGTACATCATAAAAGAGCGCGGGTTAAAGCCATCCAACAAACCAGCACAGCAAACACGACCCGGTTCGGAAGCTTCAAACGCGTCCTAAAATATGTCTGCCGCCCAGCAATTCTGTCGCCGTCACAAAAACGTTACCCAACCGGAGGCTTCCAGACAACAACACGTTCAAAATGTTGAGTTCAAACTCTCGAACGGTCATCATTAGAACTGCGCTCGCAAGCGGCTCGCAAAACGGTCCAAATATCATCTCAACTGCATTTTGCCAAACATTTAACGGCACCCCGCGTCAGACACCATTAAACCCCACGGGGATGGGCTAGCGGGTTGAGCTTGCCGGATGCGAGGCATTTTTAAGCACTTTTTTGTCGCCCCAAATTAGCGTCCTGCTCCCGATCAGCTTGCGTGGATTCTTGGGCAGTTATACTGCGCACGTTGATAACACAGCACTGGCCCTCCGGTACGGTGGACAACCATTTAAGGCTCGCGGTGCAGAAGATGTGCCTTCGTACTGACTGGGTGGGTACAGCGAAACCCCAACGTGGTTCTACCGGGCATGTCCCGACCCAAGAGTCATAAAGAGTAAATGGTGCTTCGTTCGTAATCATCCGAAATGTTGCTGCACCGCCTGCGACCCGTATCCCCGTTCCGTCCGGCTATGTAAATTATGTGTCTAATTTTTATTTTTATCGCCCCTTGTACTTGGCCGGGGCAGACGCTTTTCTACTGTTTTCATGTTTGGTTTCCAGTTTACGACCTGGATTTACTCTCCCTTCCTTGTACACCACTCTCCACCGCCGACAGTATCAGTCTCAGGTTGATTAAATTGTTTCGAACTCGACTCGATCGCAACAGACAAAACCACCAAGCGACGAACCCGACTCGCGAGAGCCCACTGACGGCGGCATACTAACGGGCTCAAGATTTATTGTGATATTTGTCAATTTACAATCAACTACTAAATTTTACTATCATTTTCGCCTGCGCAACCTACAACGCGGCACGGGCACAATGGGCAAGGCGAGGGACGTCCGCCGCCATTCGCGTTGGAAGACTTAATCCAAAATCCCAGGTCGCCCTTTCGCCAATCGATCTGCGACGCCTCAATAGACGAATTGAAGTCACCCCGAGCAGGGGGCCGGGAAATTACGGATACGGCTCGAGATTTATGTTGCGCACTGCCGAACGAAGTTTTCCTTTCATCCACACCGGCACACACCGGCTGTGTAGAGCTGTGTGGCGGACGGGGACACACACAACTGCTCCGGTGTGTGCCGGTGCGATTTGCCCGCGCGTTTCTTCCACCGCCCAAGAGCCACTACTCGCCCGCGTGCACTTCAGACAGGCAAATCGGGCCGCAGCGTGCCCGGCGCTCGAGTGTAAAAGTATTATTATACAACACACTTGCAAGATTTATTGCCCCATTTCTGGACATTATTTACCTCCACGCCCCGCTAGAGGCTAGAGGCATTCAAAGTCAAAGCAGCGCGCTGCGGTCCGACCGATTCGAAACGGCAAATCGACAATTCTGTGATTTTCATATCATCCCCCTCCCCCCCTCCCATGCTCCACGCTTTCCCAGCCACTTGAGTGATCATCCGAAAATACCCAGTGCCCTTATCCCTTTCCTCTCGCATTCAAATGCTGCAATGTTTTCCGAGTGAGTTTCCCAACCACGCCGTCTGTCGTCCTCTCTCATCGACACTCGTCCCAGCCTCTCAACATACATGTGTGTGTGTGTGTGACAGAGAGCAAAAGAGAGTGTGCGATCGCGCGTTTGTTTATTGAATTTATGATGATCAATATATTTGAGGTTATGTTATTATTATACCCCCGGCGATCGTGGTCCACGATACACGATAGGATGCACTATCCGATCGCCGATCAACGGTGCCATTCGCCACCCCGTTTTTTTTGTAGTTGCGAAAGTGGCTGCCGAGCCGAACGCTTAATGCACACATGCACCGCCGCATGTAAACGCTTATCGAATCTATAAATTTTCATAAATTTCTCCCCCACCCGTTCGCTCGCAGTGCTCGATCGTAATGTCTTCATTAGAATCTATTTATCTACAATTTACTTAAATTGTCGCGATTTACTTCGTCCGGGCCGGGACGCTTTTTGCGGCAAACAGGATGTTTTGCCGCCAACCAGTGCCTCCCCCCTCCTCCCACGTCTTCCCCACCTTTGGTTGTCGTTGTTGTTACCAAAAAAGGGAAAATGTGGTATGTAATGTGGTCTCCGTGTGGTTGTAAACTGCGCGTGCCCTGTTCGTGCTATCAGGGCTGGGAATGGGGGAGGGGGAGGAGGGGGAACAGTTTTACAGCGTCCGAGGTGAGATTATCCCTAGCCTAGCACGCCTAGCAGCTCCGTGGGATCGATACATTTTGGATACCTAGAGGAAAAGATTTCAACGACCTATTACGGGGTAGCGTACGGTTGGGAATCGTTCAGAGGTCAAGCAGGTTTAACGGGCGTTTGCTCGATCGGTGATCGTACGCTTGTTGTAAAGAGGCAGCACTAAAGAGCCAATTTGTAATCTGTGTATCACACACACACACACACACACACACACACACACACACACACACACACACACACACACACACACACACACACACACACTAA
>KB668133.1:62557-78641 GCA_000349065.1 Anopheles quadriannulatus | reverse complement strand
TCCATTTGAATGTAAGTTCATCCATAATAATCAACAAATAGTAAGGAAGCCTCTTTTTAATGTTTTCACAACGTCTAACAGACCATTAAAACTATTGACTTATTTACGCGGTTGTATGTTCAAATCCTGACGCATCACACGAAATCAAACTTACAAACATCTCCAACGCCGTGCTAGGTTCATTCATCGCTCAACCGAGCCCGCTTCCTCTCTCCACAAAGCGAGCGCCATTCTTGCCGCAAGTGCACGTTTTCGGTTGCGTTTTAAATTATATTACAATTATAATTAAAATACCATCTTCCTGGCACCGCGCAAGCACTCCCCAAAACGGGGTGGAGCACAAAACTGGTCGGGGAGGTTGTATTTGCCGACCTCACGAAGCTAACTGCTTCAAGCGTCAGTCATTCTCAGGTGGCTGCTGCCTGCCCGTCCACTGATGAACCTTACGCTTCCCCACAGAAAAAGCCTGGTAGAGGGTTGTCGGAGAGCAGGAGCAGCATCAACCGGCAACAGTTTCATCAATGAATATCATATCGTTCAGCAGCCCGCACTTGCAGCCGTGTACGGGTACGGATAGCGGCTTCAATTTTCCACACTGACCTCAGCCTCTCAATCATTAGCCATTATCGTGACTGGAGCAACCTCATTCACGGTGCCGTGACCGAGCTGACAGGGCAGCCCTTTCGCCGGGCACGTTGCGGGCACGTTCGGTAGCACGTTTGTAAAATTGGCTCAATGAAATGAGCTTACCCACGAACAATTGGCGATATGATCAGGCCGAGGCAGAAGGCAAATCGATCTGCGCAGGACGAGCAGGAAGCTTGAGAATGGATCGTAAAAAAAAGCACACACAGACACACACACAGGGCAAAGGATTCGAAGGTACAGAGCGAGCACGCAAGCGGAATGCCAGCTCCAAAACCAAAGACAGATTTCCGCAAACCAACACAACCCGCAACAACCCCGAAGGCAACAACGGAGAGAAGAAAAAAAAGCCAGCAGGCGCAGGAAAGCATAATTTCACGTAAAAACGCAAACCATAATAAAAAGAGCTGTCCGGCAAGAAACGGTGCAATTACTCGACGACTGTTGCTGCTGCTGCTGTTGATGCTGCTACTGATGCTGCCCTTCTGCCATTCTGCTTGCCCTCGGGACGAAACGTTCAGGATAACGTTTCGCTTTTGGATTTCTTTTTTTCGGCTTTTGTTTTTGGCATGCCGCACCAGCCCCGTAGGGTGCTTCCGAATTGCCTGTTGCCCTTTTTGCTTCCCTTTGTTTTAGCGATCATTCCCTTGCTTTATGTGTCTGTGTTGTGCCGTTGTGTTTGCTCCGTTTTATTTTCACGTTTTTAATTTCAAGTCCTTTTGCCAGCAAATTTGCCTCCGTTGCACTGGATAACGATTTCCGGCTGCAGCTTCCAGGTCCAGTGCAGGCCGCCCTCCCCCCAAAATCCAGTTTTGTGGAAGTAAAATCCATAATTGTACGCGCAAACGCGGGAGCTCAAGCGAAGGATAAGCAATAAATATGACCACACCTTCGATCCTCGGTAGCAGCAGCAGCAGCAGCAGCAGCAGGAATACAGCAATACTGCAGCTTAAATTAAAACACGAACGCGGACTGCGCCTCGCGAAAAGGGTGGTAACGCCAGCTAACGAGAAAATCACAACTGCAAACCAAACCACCGGTGAGCCAACCGCGCGTTACGAGTTGTTTTGTACTACGAGCGGGAGGAAGAAGGGGAAGGTTAAACGTTTTGCGAATAATTTAAACGTTTCCTGTGGTCATTCAAATTCCGTAGAACAGCGCCCAACGAATATCCCGCGGGCAGTGGGATGCGCTGCGATCATAAATTCAACCCCCGACCAACCAACCGACGCGCCTTTTTGTCCTTTCGACGCGAACGTTCCTGCAATGTCCTTGAAGCTGTGCGTTCGAACGGTACTAAAACCAATTCCTGCTCGTTGTGTGTTGTGTTGGATGCTGCAAAACTCCTCCCCAACTTCCGGTGCAGCGTCGGATTTGAGCGTCGTTAAGAAGCATCCCGAAATAATTGGTTTTCAAAACGTGCACCTGAGCGCATCCCGAAATATGTAAACACTCTGCAAAACTCCCCAGTATTATGATTCGGCAAAATAATTACAAATAATTATACAACATTAAATGCGCCAAGATTAGAAAAACAGGGTAGTGAAAAATTCGCTTATTTTCGAAACAGCAAAACAGCCTGTCCCTACAATGAAGCAAACAGGTGGCTGGCCGTATCGAAGGCTGTGCGGTTCATTAAAACTAAAAAGCAGTTAGAAACACACGACCACAACCGGCATCCGATGCGCTAACCATATCTTGCGCTCGGTACAGTTTCTGCAAAGTTCCATTCATGTTTCTGTCCCCATTGCTGGCCGTAGCAACCGTGCAACAGGCACACATCGCCCCCGGGTGCAATCTGGCCGTTAAAACAAACTAATAATACAGTAAACGACCAAATGACGTTTGTAAATATGACTACTACCCACTGGCCTCCTCGCTCTGCCCGGTTTCATATCCCCATCGGTTGCCATCGCTACTCGCAAAAAAACACAAAATCTCCCCTCACCAAACCTAATGCCTTCTGGGGCGTCTCCGTTTGGTCGGTCCATCTCAACTCGCTAGGTGTGTAACTGCGTGCGGAAAAGTGTAACTACCTCCTAAGAGGTGGTGGTGGGAGGTTACCACGGCAGGCAGATCGGGTTACCGTCGACCATAAACACTTGCTACCCGTTGGATCGGGCTGCCTTAATCACGCACACAGGAAATGAGAGACGCGCTAGCGCTTCAGCTTTACTGCCGAAGATCACTGCCCTCCGGGCGGAGGCAAGGAGGCTTCGTTTCTTGCACGGACACCCCGACTTCACTTACCCGCTTCATCCGAACGAACCAAGTGCGAGAACTTTAATTTGCATGCGGAACGAAACGGAGCAGTGTAGCCTGAAAACTGCCACTAAAAACCGGGCAAGATCGGCCAATTTCCCCAGGCCCGCCCGAGATGACGGTACGGAGATGAGCTGGCAGTGCAAACCGTATGGCCGGCCCACGGTTACGATCCGTAATTAAAAACGTATACGGCGCATCGCTTAAAAATTGAATCATAAACCCCGATGCAAAAAGGCAGTGGCGTCGGGCGCCCTAGCGGGGCCAAAATAGTTATCCCATTTCCGGTCCCATGGCGGATTCTCCTCCGGTCGATGCAGCTCCGGCTACACTAGCTGGCTACAAAATTGCAAACTTGAGTGCCTCCTTTACAGGGCGTGTGGTTTTACAGTACAGTACAGGTTTGTGCAAAAGTGTGGTGCGAAGGAAATGAAACCTCCTCCAGCGCAAATCTCGAATTGATGGTATAAAAATATCACGCAAAGCACCCGGGGACACAACACGCGACACTTTGCACAAACGCTCTACGAACGCTGATAATCGATCGCGTTCCGATCGCTGCGATAGCGTGATAAAATATATATCTTCAATTCTTGTTTGAATTAATCTTCCTCTGCTTCCACCACCAACCCCGAGGGGAGTACAGCCAATCCCAAACTATGTGCCGTGCTCCACTTTACCAACACAGAATGGACCTCTTTTGTGACATGAAGGATTAATAATTATCGCTCGAATCATGTTCCAGCTGGCGCTTGTGTCTTTCATTTCATCCGTACAAGCCATTTTCGGGGGTTTATTAGCTGCCTGTCGGTTCGTGTCGTACTGCGGCATTGAAGTCTTTCGTGCCACTTTCAATCGTTCGTTCAATCTCACGTGATTGGAGCACACTTTTGCGCTGCAAATTAAAGCAAAACTGTTTCATTGCTTTGATGGTATGCGTTTTTTTAACGACACACACAGCTTCCGATTGCCGTAATCAATATTAATAAAAATCCCGAACGTTTGGATGATGGTATTGGAAAGATTACTGCCGGGATAAGTAAAACCCTTTGCGCACAGCAGCGTTTGCAGGCCGTGGGCTGTCGTTTCAATTTGTCATCTAACCTGTCATATATTTATTATTTACTCTTTTACTCGACTTTTCCAGCTCAACAGTGTCGGCGCACGAAGACGGGCCGTTTTATTTGCCGTATCGAGTCTCTCTCTCTCTCTCTCTCTCTTGTTCTTCGTTTTCAGCAAACCAATAACTAAGCTTCCCGGTTGGCGTCGGTATATCTTCCTCCTCTCGAGGCTGCAGTAAAAGCCCTCGAGGGATTTTGTCGTTTTGAACGTTCGACTGGGGCCATTTTTTGTTGCTTTCTTCGTTGTGCATTCATTTCTCGCGCAACCACCACTACGACCAAGGGGTTTAAACGCTTCCCGAGAAGTGTACCGTGTTGTGTACCATCTTCCAGACCACGCACAGGATGCATGAACGGGCAGAACACAGTTACCTTGCAGTAACTGCAGCCCCTCGTGTGTGAGTGTGTGTGTCCCGAGGACATTGCGGACACTGTGAAATAAAATAATTAAACGTATGTTCCTGCCCTGCTACCGTACTGCTGGGTTGTGGTTGTTGTTTTGCCCGATGCAATTGCAGCGACATGTTGCGGTGTGCGGCTCCATGATATATGTCGCCCCGGTTGTTGGCATGCGATCGGTTTGGGGCTGGTTGATCCTGGCGGTGTTGAACCATGGGAAAATGTGTTTCCCCCTTTCTTGGCTTTCGCAAAGTGAAGTGATCGTCGTTAGCTGTTCGTAAAAAGTACTTATGCAGACACAAACACGTGCAGATACACACCATCCCAGTCCAGTGGATCAGAATTGATCTCCCGATCGCATAATTACAGCTCTACACAAATGGTTTTTCCAACCCCACCATGCCTCATTCCATCGAATGCCTGATTTCGTTCAAAACGAGCTGGAACTCATTTGGAGGAGGCACGATAATGCCACGATCGCGACTGATTGAGTCCGGGCTTTCGTTACCAAAAGCTAGAAACAATATCCGAACCGCGCCGAGAAATATTTAAAAAAGGAATCAAAATGCCGATATTCAATCTTTAATAAATCCCAGGCGTCATCCTACCTCAGGTGCGGTTTTGGCTGCAGACAACGAACGGCATCGTCGGCTGCTGCAACCATCTCCCCCAACCCTAAAGGATCCCAGTGAAGTCATAACCATTTTCATCAAGTCACCATTCCCATTAGGCTTGGCTCGTTTTTGGCGTTCTGGTGGGCTTTGTATGATGGGTATGAGTGTGGGAGGGGAGGAAAACTGACCGCCCCGTCCAAACTAGAAAGTCATTGTGCGCGGCCCCGCCACCACAGTGACAGCGCAAAGTCGCGCCCGATACAGGGAGCAGACGAAACGAAGCACACACACACAAAAAACCCAATCTCGCTGACCGCTGGTCGTGGCCTCATCATTTGATCTAAAAAACGCAACGCCGCCTAAGACTAAGGCTGACGGGCCGGCGCTATCACTCCCATATATCTCCTCCGGCACGAATCAGATCGCGCGGGCATTATTCGATTCGGTCCAAATCCGCTTAGCTAAGACGGTCCCGAACGGTGGCTTACTTCGCCTCAACGGACGGGCGACGGTCTCGGATCGCTCCAAAATTGGAGTGCCCAGGACGGACCGAGAGGCAGACTTGCTTGCCCCCGGGGGTTTGGCAGTGTTGGCTTTTACGGTGCTGCCGAAATTGCTTAGCCAGTTGCCACTGCCGCCAGTCTGCCGTGGGGCTTGGCAAAACAAATGATCAAATGATGACCGAACGGGATACGTATGGACGGATTACGGATTGGACGCGTTTTGGTGCTTGGGAGTTAGCTTGGGGTGCATGTGGAGGTTGCTCATGTATCAAGCGATCGGGGGCATAACAAAGCGTTCTCATTGAGCGGTCTACTTATTATTAGTGAAGTCTTGTTTGTGGTTGCTTTACTTTAAATAAGTCGTTTCACATTGTTATAGTTGGGCTTTAAACAAACCTTAATTATGTGTAAATGATATATTTTATATTTGTTTTAGTCTTTTTTGCAAATGTATATTGCTAATGTCAGAAGGCACGTCTGGGTGAAAATCCTTTACCATTACGATTGTGATTGTTTTTAATCTCTTCAATTCAATTCAATTCTAATGGGTACAAAAAAAACAGGGAAATAACAATGGATTTGAATGCCTCCAAATGAAATGATCCTCGTTGTTAAGACTTGATCTTCATTAAATCCCAATTAAGAATGTGTGTAATGTATTTATGTGTATTTTATGTATTAAACAATATAGTGTAGTCGCTCTTCGTGTCTATATAAAACTATATGTTTCTCTCTTTGCCTTCCATAATGCCCCACATTACCGTCTAGGACCAATCATCTGGCATTATCTACAAACTGTACAACGATCACGCAGGTCAACACAACCAGAGGAGAGGGGAAAAGATTGACACGATACGGTAACATCATTTCCCTCCAATAGTTCATTCAATAATTTTCTTTTAACCAACTCGTTCCCGAGCCTAGCCCCAAACCCATATCCTCTAATTCCATTTCAACCCCCCGCTCTCACACTTTCAAAAAACCATACATCTCTGGCATACATCAATCTCAACACCTCAGGCGAGCAAATAATTATGTTTTCCTCCAACTCCAACTCCAACGTGACCGACAGACCCCAGGTGGTAGGACGCTTCATAAATCACTGTTTTAACTATCAGACCATCGCCCAAACCGTGCCCTTGTGAGTACGAACCAAACTCATTGAGAAAACCATCGGCTACCTCATACCTCATACCACGCTGTACAGCATCACCCTCGTATCCCTTGCAGACACGCACAGCCCAAATGCCAATGCAACGGGGTGTAACTAAATCGTCCCTAATTACGATAATTTCATTTCCGGTCCCAACCATCACGACACCACACCGGGGCACTGAAACAGATGAAAACGCAGCGACATCGTACGAACAGCACACGGACATGCGGACGGTGTTGAGGTCGAGCTACACACGCACACAGAGACACACATACACACATTCAGAGAGACAAAAACTAGTAAACAGCATGATTACCCACCCGGTGAAGAAACGACACGAACTTACAAACGACCCGAAATGGAACCGGAGCTTAAAATTCAACAGCGAAACGTGGCTTCGATTCAACGCTGTTGTCCGTGTTTAGCACTTCTAATAAATGGGTTCAAATCGGAATCTGCCAGGGGTCACATAGGAGGCAGAGAGAAAGAGAAAGGGAAGGTGGATCGTATTGAAATGATGATGATGATAATGATAGTTAGTTAACCTATGGCGCGGCTACTCTTTTGCTGTGCGTGACACTATGCACGATCAGGTTAACACGCGCTCTTCGCTCGAGCCAAAGCATTCAAGAAACGAAACCATCGATCATGACGATTTTTCCGCCATTTTACCGCTCAATATTGTGGAGCATATTAGAAGGGAACAATGTAAAGAAATCTAGTCATTTATTTTATTTTTTTTTTTAGTTTATATTTTTATGAGACTCTTACACGTTTTAGACTAGCAACGAATCATTTTGAAGACATCATTCAATTAAACATCTTCAAACAAAGTTAGGACGATAAAATGTTTATTCACATCGACAAATATTCTCTTCAAAACGATCCGGTCGAAGCTCTTTTATTGCGGTCCAAAACGATTTTTCACCCTTTTGCTACCACTACGCTGACTGAGGAATTCGACAATCTTGTAAAACACATCAATTTCTATAATGAAATTTTATTTTGATTGTTTTGATTCGATTTTTATGGCCTGACGTTGCTCTAACGGCTGCTGACGCCATACGCGATGCGCTCTAGGTTCGTCGCTTGAGTCTTTCGTGTACGTTTTTTTGTGAGCGTTCTCCCACCTGAACGCTCCATTCATTCGTGCCCGCTCGGGGATTGCTTCACCCCCTGTTTACTAGATCTAAGCCACAAGTCATGAATGAAGTCCCCACGTCCCCAAGGCACGAGAGAAGAAACTACACACACGGAAAGGAAGCCGATCGGCTCGCTTAGTGTAGAAACAACTGTATGATGATCGCGTTTCTTTTTCCCCCCTCATTTTGTCTCGTTTCGTTGTCATTCGCGCACGACACGACCAAGGGGCAGAGATCTTCTCCCTACGTCCCCATGCGGTAGCATCCAACTTACCCGGTAAGCAAGGAATTATAATGATGTTATAATTTATGGTCATCGCTTTTTGTCTTCGGCTCGTTGAAGGCTCGGAAATTCTGCGCACCGTGAGGCAGCGCTCAGCGCTCGAAACCATGTCGCATGATGATGAATGATAGGGGCAAGCCGTACAGCCAAACCGTCGTCACCCAGCGCCTAGATATCCAGGCCGTAGTCCGCTATCACCGCGTAGCTTCTTGCTTCATTCTGCATGCTAGCGCTTCTCGCGTACACACATCCCACCATACACAGTGGAACTGGAGCGATTTGACACGAGTCTCACACGAGTCTCACCCGCGCTGCCCGAGAGCCGTTCGAAGCCCAGTATCGAAGCTTGAACGATCGAAACGCTGAACGAAACGACAGAAAATAATGGCTTTGACTATTAAACTTTTGCCATTTAGAAAAGAAGCAACCGCGAGCTGGTCCCTCAGCAGAAGATTCTCGCGCAAAAGGTGTACGCAACTGAGCTACTGAGTCAAACGAACAGCGCGGCGAAGGGGGGACGAAAATGAACCTGATTAATGTTTTGTTTATGCTTCCCAGGTTTAGCTGTTTTCTTCCTCACCAACAACGTCCTGCCCTGCGTGCCCAAATGGGTTACCTATTTTGTGTTGTCCACCACAATGGTGGTGGTGCCAGCTTTATTTTGTTTCTCGCTTACACTGCTCAACTCATGTTCGCTATCGGGTACCGTGCCTGGCGGGCAAATTGATGAAATGGTACACGAAGGGGTCAAAAACGTTGCTGCAAAAAAACAACAACGCCAAGGTGCGTGCGCAGCCAACCCCAATGGCCCATTTTAGACAGCGCGAGCCCATGGTTAATTGTTAGATATTGACGGAACAGATACCTTGTCTCCGTGTGGTTCTCTTTGGGAGTGCAAAAACTGATTCGAAAAATTAATTACTCCCACCCTCGTTTCCTCCACTCCCGATCCATTCCCATTTGGTGGAAGTCGGCGGTGCTCGGGTCTTGTTTGACCCGAGATAGTGTACACGCCTCCGGTATAAATTCTAACCGCTCGTTGGCTTCTGTGTTTGTCTCCTGCCTGGTGCACAAAGCTATCAACACATTCCTCACGCACACGCTCGCGCACGTCCGCAAGCTATCCAAAAACTGGGCTACAGGAGTGTTTTTTTTTTTTGTTTTTTTGTTTTCGTTCGAAAGGTTAGCAAGCGGCTCGAACAAATCGCTCTACAATCGAGACGACCCTTTGGGGTTGGGAGGATCATTAATAATCTAAGTAGGCTAGAGCTGGATCACATTCATTCGGGTTGGACCTGATGCACTTTCAATGCTGACAAAAAAAAAACCGTTTCGCGTTGGCTAATGAGCCTATTGCATGTGTATCGAAATTGACTTACAAATAACTACGGATAAATAAAATCGATCGAAAGCGCAAAGATTAACGATATGAAACGTCATTCGCTGTGATTTGTTTTAAACGGATGCTTTTGATCGATTGCACATTTGATCGATTTGATATTAGACTTAACCAATTTAGCGTAAGTGCCGATTCCGTAGCATAGACGTTCGATGCAAGTCTCTAAGTAGGGATTTAATCGCATTTGGTTCAAAACCAGACATGCAGGCACAGATCAATCGACACAGATTAAAAGGCAAAAAATGTTCAATTTAATTTGTATTGTTTGTAAGTGATTGGCCAACAAAAAAGCGACCTTATCACTGAGTTAAAAGTAAAACTTTAATAACTATAATAATTACTAACACAACAAACAGCATAGGGGCAAGCCTTGCTTGTACAACAACAAACTTGTAGAGTGGTGCCAGTCAAATAACATGTAACGCTGATTAAACTTACGAACCATCGCAGTCACAGAGTCGTCCTCGCTATATGCACGTCTTGTGAGGTCAGTTCTTATCAGTATATAACTACGGAACATGTTAGGAGGGACATTTATATTGTCTCTAGCCAATAGGTCTGGCAAAACTATCTCACCGACAATAAGCTTGAACATCGTTAAAAAGTACAAGACCTTAAAATAGTTTCGAACTCAATGCTTTGTCGACCATCGGGGCCGCATGAGAAGAGAATTAAAATTTCCCCAATTAATTTGAGCTCCCTTTCAATCATTTCCATTCAATAGCCTGAACATGAACCATTCCAGATATTCCAGTACATGAACATCAATTTCGTGCATCAATAATGCATCAAATTGCCGATGCTACAACCACTTTAATTGCTCCATCGTACCAAATGCTCCCTGTTTGTCTAATGCAAGGGTCTGATTAGAATGCTGCATTTAATTCCGTACCCGTGCCCGGCCGTACCGATAATTTCCCGAGATCCGTGATCAAAGCCGGATGAGCGAGAACGGTTCTGTGATCGGCTCTCGATCAGGCGCGTGACTTCATCGAGCCTATCGAACAGTTTTACGCGCCCGCACTGGATTGTTGCGCCGTGATAAAGAAATGCGCGTAAAGTCAGCGTACGCCAGCGTACGCGTAAACATGGCGCGATAATTACAAGCCCGTGATCTACACGCAATTGAACGAACGCTTAGAGGCTTTCCCCACTCAGACAAAGTCGGGCTCCCCGATGCATGAGACAATTGCTGCAGTGCGCCATTGTTTGTTTGTTTGCTGATTGATCGATGCCCACGTGCGGTGGTTTGCGTGTACGTCTCCGAAATAGCGTGTGCGTGATGCGTACGGTTGGATTGGCGTCTTGTACGCGTACGGTTTACAATTTGGACGATATATCAGTTCCGATTTGATCGTACTGAGGTTGAATCTGGCTCGAGGTGCTGAAAACCATAATTCAATTGTTTCTGTATCCACTACAAGCTTACCTACTACAAGCGCTACTTACAAGTGGAAAAATTCGTTCCACGACCCTATAATTATTTATAAAATCACTTCAGATACTATTTGCGTGACGTGTAGTGGACACATTGAGTACAAAGATACGCACAAGATGCGGTGAAACTTCTCTTCAAAAACAGGAAAAAACACTCGTTACTACAGACAGAAAAACACAATAAAATAAATAAATGCAATCATTAAATGTCCATTTTGGTGTCAGGTGTGAAAACGCGACATAAAGGAGGGTCCTTGTTAAACTGTGCACACTTGTGTTCGCAGGGGCAAAACCTCCTGCAGTCAAACCGGCATGTGATCCGTACCGTTCCGGTTACGGCGGCACGTGTAAAATGGAGATTGGTGCGCATTTTCAATCGTCCGCAAGTGCGCGGTCGTGCGCGGTCGCAAATCCACAAACGCTAGCCAGACTCTTTCGGCTCGGCCCTGGCACTGGATAGTGACACGTAAGAGGCAGCATCCATCAGCGGACGCAATTGTACGCATCGTCCCGTCCTTTAGCTGCTGCCCGCCGATTACCATCGGTAGCTCAAGACGGCAGTCCGCCCCAAACATGGTCAAACTCTCTCTCTCTCTCTCCCGTCCTTTTGCCCAGCGCAGGGTGAGAATACAAAAAACGTGTTACACCGTGGCGAGGTGTAAATTGTCGCACTTTATTCTTTTCGGAATCATTCACAGCCGTCCGGCACAGTCGGCACGGCGTGCCCCTCACGCACCTGCGTTGTAAATATATGGTGCCTCACAAAAGGGGAAGCATGATCAAAACCGGGTCGTTTATTTGTGAATTTCGTTCGTTTGTGCCGGTTTTACGTTCACGCTGCCGTGGTTTAATTTTTGCGCTCCACTTGCTGGCTGATTACAAATTCTGTATCCATGCGTTTGGTTGGCACGGTAGCAGAGCAAGCATTCATTTCCGCGTGCTCGAATCGAACAACTTTTTTTTTGTGTTAAAAAAAGCGAAGCTACTGTTCAATCAAATTATTCCCTTAATCAGCAATGCGCAGTTGTTCGGCTAAAGTAACAAGCATTGATCAGTAAAAAGCGCAACATAAACAGTATTAACATTTTCTTCCATTTATTGATCATACTACACGCTTCACATTTGCTTAAACGAAACACTAATTACTCTTTCACTTATCAACCACTTTATTGCCATTAAAGCTACCGAAATGATAATTACCCTATAATGCGGCTCAATTAACTGCATTAAATGTCATCCGCTAACCATTCCTTCCTTAAAGACGAAAGCAAATAAAAGCAAGCGACGAACCCCCACAACACAACAAAAACCACCCCGCGCGACGATGGTGGGCAGCGCGTGACGAAACAATAACCAAAACGTTACCACCTCCAAAACAATTGGCCCTCTTTATGCAAAACACCACCGAAACCTTACCGAAACCGAACAAAAGAAAGCAACGCAGCAGTGCGGGCGCAACGCGGCAACCAATCGGAAAGCGACTGGCTGTTTAACGACCGCTGCACAAATCATAGCGATCGGCCGTGATCGACGCTAACGACGGCGCCGATTGGATCGTGGTGCCGCTTGCGACACATATTGCCACCGCCACACACTGCCAAACAATGGGCGCAGGCAGCAGCGGCAACGGCAATCCAGGCACAATGCACCCCATACATCGGTGGTTGATCGCGAAAGTTCAATACGCGACACCAAACAACAGAAAGGTTCGTTGCTTAAATCGAGTCAAGTCTTTTGTTTTGATGTAGAAGAAGCAAGAGGAAAACAATCATTCCCCTTAGTGTACGAACTCGTTCGAGTTGGCGCAGCTGCACGTTCGCCTTTGTGTGCGTCTCCCCCCTCAAAAGCTTGCAGTGAATTGAGGCGGAGCAGAGACGACGAACCCCCGACGATGCTGGAAAAAAGCTCCGATCTTTCAAACCGTGGGGTGAGTTTCGCGTCGACTTCGGCTTCCAGCATCGGAACACACATACACAGAGACAGGGGAGGAGTGAGCTTTTGCTGCTGCTCCCCAGTTGTGTGCCCTTCTCTGTTCAATCACTTCTTCCCTTCGCGGTTCATTGCTACCGTGCGGGCCCGGTGATCGGTTTCCGATGCTGCGCTACCGATCGGTAGTGTTTGACGGGAGGGGGACATGGGAAGAAGAGTGATGGAGTAGGCTGGGAGGCCTCCCATATGCCGTGCGGTGAAGATCGGAAGGTCACGGCTGGAACGCGAGCATCTCGCGTGCCCAGTATCGATGCGAACGCTGAAACAAGTGGGTCCCCGTGGACGGACAGACAGATTCGAGTACGAAAGGCGTGTGTGCGATGTGTTTTGGTTCGCAAAAAAGGTACGCGCAATTTCGTACGACACCAAGTGTTGTGTATTAGTAGTGCGAGTGAAGTTTTTGATCTCATTTGCGATGCGATAAACTGCAAATTTTGAATGGAAAGTGTGAATGAATGTGTTTTTTCTCATTTATGTTCATGAGCTTAGGTACACAGAAGAACAAAATCACACCTTAAAACCCGTTAAAATGATAAACTGAAAGCAAAAAATGTGAAATCTGGTGAATGTGTAATTTAAGGAGAAAAAAAGCTTAAATGCTCAATCAGTTGAATTCAAACGTGTAACACTTTGGTTATCAGGCTGCCCGAATAAACAACATAAAGCACGCAAGGAAGTGAGAGCGAAAAAAAAGGGCATACCAGTGAAACATAAAACCCATACAACAACACTAAAAAAAAAACGAAGCTGCTCAAAAACAAAAACGACTCGGTACCACACAGCTGCCACTGTTTTGTAGTTCGTACGTCAAGGATCGTGATTGATAACCGGTTAATTAAGCTTCGGCAACCACCGGTCGGTACACGCGGGGGGGAACCAGCGTTCGGTGGCAGCGTCTACCCGCTTACCCCCATTCCCCACCAAACCCCCATTGTGGTAAAGGAAACTTCAACCGATGGAGACGTGTGTTTTGATACCGCAGGAATTTGCCCTGGCCGTGACAGGTGTCGGCGCTCGTCACTCGCCGGAACAGACGGCCACCGTTTGGTCCAGCGTGGCGATCCCCCAGGGACGCCTGTGCTACCCGTTCCAGGGCACGGTACGGATCGACAACCTGGCCATCTTTAGCGCACTGCCCGAGGATGATGTAAGTAGCTCCCGTCACGCCACTCCAGCCTCTGCATGTACACAGAACAGAATGTACAGAATTTTGTTCACCACCAGCGCAACTCTAAACCCACCGCCACGGAATTTGTACTCCATTTTTTGCGCTCTACTTCTGTGACGCTTTGCTGCACACTATTAGCAGTGGAGGTTTTCTTTTTTTTTTTTTGTGTGGTGGAAAACCTCCCACCCCTATACACGGGAGCATACGGAGCGTTTTGATTCGCTGACCAGCGTGTGAGCTGCGATTGTGCGCAGTCGGGCGTAAAAGGAAAAGGAAACCTTACGGCACTGGCGATAGCCACCCTCCCATGACGGTGGGAAACTTCTTTAAGACACTCCTATGGGTTCCAAGGGGAGAGAGAGAGCTCAATACGCGGGCCACTCCTGGGTGTGCGGAAGAATAGTTTCTCAAGAGCAGAACACCCTCCTCCTGCAGCACGGGGGATAGACTTGTTCGCGACAATTAGAACGCTGTGTTTTCTCTTTGCCGTTTTGCTACCCTGCTTTTCTTTTCGTCCTGCCGCAGACCGGGAGGGTTGTGGAAGGAATAATAATTATGATCGAATTAAAATGCGGGAATTATGAGGGTGTCCGAAGGGGAGAGTTTGGTACTTATTCTTACACATTTTGTGGTCAGCTAACGAAACAAAAAAATAAACGACACCAAGCGACGAACCCTTTTTTTGTGTTAAACCATCAAGATCGGGGCGGAACTAGAAAAGGCTTCATAAATGTTCCCACGCGGTAGAAGTTCTTGATGAATTGTTTGTCTTGAAAGAGGGGCAATGGAAGCAGAGACCGAGCATAATGATTGTCTTGGAGTAAACAAACGAAACACGCCTATTGGTAGTTTTGTTAAAAATGTTACAAAAAATGTAGTACCATCACAATGGAAAACACAACTATCCACTGCATTGTAGAAAAGGGGAATGATCTTAGACTACGAGCGAACCAACGGGGGTTAACTTGTTTCCTTCACATAGTCACAGGTTGTAAGTGTGATCTAATTGGAAGGAAAAGCGTCTCTCCCTGGTCCGATAGTGCACATAACGATCTGGCCACCGGCGGTACCGAACCGGCTCGGCTTTATTAGGGCCCGTCCGTCTCACTTTAATTAGATCGATAATGTCCCATTTCATCTATCCCCCTCGCCCTGCCGGTTTCCTTATTGAGAGCGCACACCCAGCTCCGGCCAAACCAGTTCCACAATTAATCAACGTAACGATCAGCAGTTCATTTACACTTTTTCTCCACGCACTGGACGCGTCGATTGCAGTCGCTGGAGAAAGGAGACAAAGGAAAAGAGAGAAGGAAAAAAAACGGTGCACTCACAAATCAATTAAAATGCAACGTTCCATATGAAACCTTGCCGTGGCAGTGTCTCTCTGCACACTGTCACCGGTGTACCCCTCGTCTACCTCGCCTGAATACACTTTCAATTTCAACCTGAGCCCATATGTTTCCCCCGTACTGCTGCTGAGTCTGTTTGCCAGCAAAACGAAGCAATTAAATCATAAGAAGACGCACCAGCAAACAACTCACGCAACCTCACCGCAACATGTTGTCACGACCCCACCCGTGCCCTGCCAATGACCGGTTGCTGGTTGCTACAGTTTTTCCCCACCGCAGTTGGAAAATGCCTCGGAAGATCGCATTTCTCTTTCTTTTCGGTCGTGCGAGTACCGCTTTATGAGCGCAGAGGAGGGGCAACATGGCTATAAGCAGTGCCGCTGCGTAGAATTATGATGCTGTGCAATTGAATAATAGAGAAACATTCCTCGCAAGCTTGAAATAGAAATGACTGCATCAATTAGCTGGGCCACCGGCCCTATCGCACCGGGTGCGGCAAGACAAGTTCATGGGCTCGTGCGAGCTCCTAGCGTGCAGCGCACTGGTGGCAAAACCCCCTGTGCGAAACAGGTGCCAACAACCTCACTGTGAATGGTGTACAACCCATGGCCCGATGG
>KB668122.1:792930-809200 GCA_000349065.1 Anopheles quadriannulatus | reverse complement strand
TGTTAAATAATGTCCTGGTTCTTAACATTCTACTGGGGGCCTGAAAGTTCAATTTACTCAGAATTGACGGGGCGTCTAAAGATCCGCTAACAAGTTTGTGTATAAGTAAGCACTGTGCCGTCTTTCTTCTATGTAGCAGAGGTTCTAGTCCAAATAACAGGCACCTTGTACGGTATGAGGGACAAACAGAATTACGAGACCACAGGAGACGGTAAAACAATGAATTTTGGAGTTGAAAAGGTAGATCGTTTCTATTTTTAAAATGATCGTAGGTTGATTCTTCTGCAGTGGACGGTGTGTTGATCGCTATTGGCATTATATTCTTCACTAAATTAATTATTTAGCACAGTAATTTGTTTTTTTTTTCATTATGATGCCATTCCTTTATTCAAATCTATCATTGTTCAAGAATATAACAAGATGTCAATGTTTCTAGCTTACTCGTGATTGTTTTTTATTTTATTTTTTATTTTCCTAGATGGTCAGCCTGTCTTTTGCTATGTGGACTAACTTATGCTTAATTAATTAATTTTAATTAATTTATTTTGCATTGTTGATTAATTTTGTTACTATTTTTAATTTATTTAATTATTTAATTATTTGATGTATTTTGTACAATTAGCAACTTATAATGTATTTGATGGCGTTTTGCCATATAAATTTGCAGATTTTTTTCTTTTTATGCAGTTGTTATTATAACTGATCATGTTTTATTTTTCCACGTTTACTTTGCTTCCTTTGTTTCACTTTATCTTATTCGCTCTTATTCTTTCAATTTATAATATTTTGCTTTATATTTTTCATTCTCTTTTTTAGTTGTTTATTGTACAACACAGAGTTTCGTATTATATGTTTTTTTTTTTATTAAATTTACCTCTTTTACTTTCATTTAATTCATTCTTGATTTCTATTTTTCGTTCAATTTTGTTGGATTTTTGTTCAACTGGGGGTTTGCTTTTAAATTTGCTTTTATTTATTTGCTTTTTTGACTTGTTATCAATATAGTTCTATGTCTTACTATGACATCATGATTCTTTGTCTGTATTGTTTTTGTGTTTTTTTTTTATAAATCTAGGCCAAAGGGATAAGTATAACAATGAGACGAAGATGCTATATCTTAATTTTGTATTTTATCAACAACATTCCTGCTCGAATAGGCTGTTTGTTGTATACGACTAGTTGCAAATTAGTTAGCTCTATGTATGACTGACTCTGTATATATATAGGGAATGGACTCTTCGACGACCATGTCAGGAAGCCCCGGTTTAATCATTGGTTCGCAATATGGTTCAATTAAATTAATTCCTTACTTCTCTTTTGTACCCATCTTTTGTATCCTTCTAGCGTACAAAGGCGGCACAATCACATCATATTGCCAAATAGAATCGATGTTATTGCCTCCATTTCCTCCACCTGTTATTTCCTCCACTTTTCAATCAATATTCAACCTCCTGTGCTCCGTTAATCAATCGCTTTAAAGCTACAGTTATACCGTCCTGTATCAATCATACAGTTGCATTTCAGGGGTTTTTTTCTACACCACGGGAGTACATTCTCCTCTCTTTGCCTGCTATCCAACATCTTGCTCGGCTAAATACGCATCACGCGCGTATCTGCCGAGATCACAAAACAAGTTGAAATGCTTTAATCCTGCCCAAGCTACACGCACGGAGGACTGGTGTCCTGTGGCCCGAAAACAGCGACAAAATAAATTCTTCTCCCTTTCCCCCGACTAAAAAGAAAAACTTCCCAGTTTTAGGGACGCAGCAGTAGGGCTACGCTATGTTTGGACATAATGTGCAGGAAGCGGGAAGTCCATGGGAAGCTGCTTCCCGATTTCCGGACACGCGTCGCCCATCGCATCCTAATCGATTGGTGGCGCCACCGAAAGCGTCAATAAAAATTTATTCATTATTTGTCTTATTGTAAGACTTTATCCTCTCCTCTCACAGCACTCCCGACGCTCGCTGGCCCACGTCTTGTCGTTTTCTGGAGCTTGGTTGGATGGTGTAGCACAAACCGCCGGCAGCTAGAGCTGGAACGATAGAGCTTCCCTTTTCAGTGCGAGCTGTATGCCTGCCGTACGATAACTTACCTTCCTCCTGTCAGCTCGCTTGGTCAGCTGGCAGAGGAAAGGTTACTGGCGCGGTTGATTCCCCCCATCTTTTAGCCAATCCCCCCCTCGCCGTCTATCGAATCGGACGCCTTGCTTGGCTTTATTTTTCAGCTCAATTTATACAGCGCACTGCATCTTTTCTTCCTGCGGGACCGAACCGTCAATGCTGAAGCCGTCGAGCGTCGAAGCGTACTCATGTTTCGATTCGCTCAATCACCATCAACCATCCAGCGCAAGCACATCTTCCGCCAAGGCCTCGGTCTGATCGCCTTTTTCTCCACTCCGCAGGACGCCGTGGAAAGGGAAACGCGCAGAAGGGTGGAAACGCACGCAGGATTGGTGTCGCCAGAAGAAGAGTTTTCTCTCGTTGCGTTTTTTTTTTGTTGCTTTCTTCCCTTATTTCAAACTCTCCCGTCCCTCGCCCCTTTGCTCGCTTGCTGAACACGCGCACATCACAGCAAACTTGACGGCGCCACCACGCCACAGCACCGCCAAAACCACGGTACGCGTGCTAGCCGCTCGGTCCAAGAGGCGTACGATCCGGGCCTCAATGTTTCCACAATTTTCATAAACAAAACATAATCATTAGCATTTAATGCCGATGGCCCGGGCGGCGCATGACGACGAGGCAGGAAGCCCGTGGTCCCGTTTGGAAAGTTTTATCGACAGGAAGCGGTGCGAGATACTTGCTAGATTATTGGGAAAACTTCTCCAAAATAGAAAAAAAGAAAAGATAAAACAATCTTCCAAACGATAAGCAAACGGGCAGTGGACCACAGGGGGCAGGATGGGTGTAACTTTTCTCCGTTGAATTGGATAGGTAAAATTCCATTCGAAACATACTTTGCACCGGGAGTGTACGGTGCGGTTTCGCCTTCACCTTACCTGGTTTATTTTAAGACAACCGGGGGCCCGGAAAAACCGGAATGTCCCCCCGATAAGATCCCAACACTGGCCGAACGCCCGCCGGGCAGTCCGGGCGTTTACCCGAGCTTAAAGTGATTGAAGGCAAAATAATTGAAAGGTATGAACGAACATCGCTACGATTGCGATGCTGGCAGCGTGTCTCGGGCGGTTTTATCTCGTGTCTTTAAGTTTTCTTCTGCTCCCTCCCCTCCCTGGCAGACGGGGAGGAAGAGGACTTTTCCATCCCGAAGCAAATGTGTCTTGCTTGTTATTTTGTTTTGTTTTTTGCTTCACTTTGAACGTTCACCTAGGCTTAGGAGTTTCATAATCAAACTGGATTCAAATGTTCGTTGGCTCGAAGGGTTCGTTGGGTGGTGCTGCTGCTGCTGTTGAGGTGAAATCTTATAATTAAAGAGTATGAAAAATGGATGCTTGGTCGTCTCGGCTGGTGCAGCTTGCGGGGGCTGAAGGCGTCGTTGGACGTTAATCATGTTTTATTTTATTGAGCAGAAATTAGCGTCTGTGCTCGGTTTGGAATAGGTTGCCGGTCGGAGTGTGGGACAAGGTTGTACCATAAGTGGTACTGTCGATTTGCCTGTGATAACATTAATTCACATTTACATGAATTCCATTTTGCACCGCGAGAAACAGAACAATCTGCGCTTAATGATAGAAAATGTCTTGCTTGAAGTGTTCAGAGTGTTACAGGTACACAGGAGCTATAATTGACCTACATTGCCCCATAGCAAGGGTGGTGTTAACGTTTGATTTTTAAAGTTCAAATAAAAGTGAACAAAACATACGCTGTACAAGGCTGCGTTCAAATCATATCAAGGAATTGAGCGTTTTATTCAAATGAATACCACTGTCTAACAAACTGACACTCTTCTCATTTTTCTTTTCAAATTATTGAAATGACAGATTTATGAAGACTTAAAACCATAACAATGAAAAGCATAACAACTCATGATAACAATATATCATTGATGCGATCATATAAAACTGTTGGGAATTAGGGTAACAATACGAATAGGTACAATTTTTCAACCTCAAGTTTGTTCCCTGCTAGCAGTTGCTAACGGAAGAACACATTCAAATAACTGGTGAACTATATCATGATCAGCTTATTGATAGACTTATCTAAATCGTCCAGAGCAGCCTGGAGTCGTCCGGAGTCGACGGAAGTTATCCGGAGTCATCTGGAGTCGGAGTCTTACTCAAAGTCGTGCATTTTAAGAGTGTTTCGAAGTTAGAGCCGTCATGGAATCGTCTGGAGTCATCCAATGTTGATGTCTTACCGTGTCGGAGTCGCCCGGAGTTGAAGTCGGCCGGTGGTGGAGTCGACGTGAGTCAACCAAAGAGAATTCCGGATTCTTCGGGAGTCACAATCTATTGGAGTCGGTCAGTAACAATATTGTCAGTATCAGTATCAGTATCGGGTCAGTATTGGTACCGAAGACGGCCGTTGCAAGGATGCTGTCGGAAAGCATTAATGTCGTCGCTAAGTGCTATTTTTTGAAGTTGAAGGGCCTGCTTCCGAAATGAATGCGCAAAGCAAAAGACAAAAACAGCTAAACTCCGGACGATTTGACTCCGCAAGGCTCAGGGCGACTTCAGCTCCGGGTGGAACTAGTGGTTATAGTTTTGCCGAAGTTAGAATTGGGCTAACAATATCTGGGGTCGGTGCGGAGTTTTGGGTGCGCTTCAGAGAGCATATCACTAATGCAGACGATCATGCTGCCTCACTGCCAGCGTTTTTTTACTGAGTTCGTAAAAATTAAACTTGAAATGTTCAGGTTATGACCGAAATAGTTAGAGTATATTTTATGCCTGCGTTCAAAGTTGATAAAAACAGCTTCTCGATAGTCTGAAAATTCCTCATAACATGAAGTACTACTCATTGATTAAAGCTGTGGTTTAATCTTATACGTATAACTATTTGTACTTCAAGTTTGAATAAGGTTCTTTGCCTTCTTAAATCCACTTCTCACAGCTGGTGGATTATTTCTTTAAAAAGTAAACTGAAAGTTTGCATTGACTTATCTAACCCCCCCCCCCCACAAATCCTCTCACTGTCTACATGACAAACGATAGATATGGTAAACGAGCAAAACAAAAAAAGGCGCAAACTGACTTTACGAGTTTGTTTAGTCATTCGATAAGAAAAAAATCCCAAAACCACTACTCCTTACTTCCAGTAACGTGGCAGTAACGAGCAGTGTGTACGAGTTACTGGTAAAACCCTGTCTGCGGAAATTTTCGATAAAAATACCAAAACGATCGTTCACGAGCAGGAAGCTAGGAAGGGAACAGAAACAGGACAGAAATAAAATATTCTACACCAAAACTGAAAGCCAACAAAAAAACTACAACGACCGACAAAGAAAAATGCCAGACCAGAGCGAAGGAAAAACAAACGGCGCGCAATGGGTTTACTTTTTCCTCGTTCGCTTTTTGCTTCTTCTCGTTTGCTGCAGTTTTGTTTGGAAAGCGGAGTAAAATGTCGCATGGCGTGGTTCGTAAAGTAAGCAAGCCTTTACCGCTTAAACTTCCTGCTCTTGGCTAAAACAAAACGCAAAAGGAACATTGACCATGATCCCACGAGATCGGAAACGATTTTACCGTGCCCTCGCCCCCGTCCTCTCTGGAAAGAAGCCACCAAACATGGAGCCTATAGTCCATCGGGTGCCAAACCGTTTTAACTGTCAGGCTCAAAACTTTCCAATTGGTGCTGGTGGTGGTGGTGGCCTTTTTCCAACCCGTCCAGTGCTGATACTGTTCGCCGAAAGTAAGCCGAAAGGATTCACAGGAGGCGGATTATGGCGTTTTCGCCGTTCGACACTTTGGCTGAGCCATCCAAGGAAGGGAGGGGAGGAGGAAAAAAACGACCACCAAAAATAATGAAGAAGCAAAATCGTGGCAATAGAATGACTTGTGCTCTCCCATTGCTGGTGCGGGCGATTTCGTTGCGACAGTTTATTGGATAAAGGCATTACTTCATGAAGTACTTTTCGCGACATCGGCGCGCTTTTCGAGCTCTTTATAATTTTAGTAGCTTTTTTCTTTACATCGGAGCGATGCTGCAACTAGGAAGAGAAAAAAGTTCCTATTTTGTTTTCTTTTTGTTCTTTTACGGTTTTTTGGGACTGGATTTTCCGCTACAGTAAACTGCGATTTGGTTAGCTTTAAATAGTGAGCAAACAATTGCATGAACTAGACAAGGGCTGAATTGTTTAAAAAAAAATGCAATAGTTGTAGATACATTTGGTTTTGGAAATCTTTTGTTTAGTTTTCTATTTTTAAATATTTTTTAATGCTTTCTTAGTTGTCGATTTCTTAGTTTTGTAAAACAAATTACTTTTTATGCATTTTCTGTATGTAAAATTTCTTTCATATTTATTCACATTTATTCGTTGTTGCTACTGTTTGAGTTTATTGTCATGTGATTACTTTTACTTCAGTGGTTAATTAATCTTTCTTTTGATTCTATCTTGCATCATTTTGTATTATTCATCATTGTTAACGTGTTCATTCTTCCTTTGTTTTAGTTCAGTTTGTGAAGGTCCTATTTCTAAAAGTTCAACTATTGTGCTGTGCATTTCTTTTTTATTATTTGTTGTTTTATTGTCGTATTTATTGGGTTTCCGTTGGTTGAACCTCCTTCTAAGCAGCCCCTTAGTAGTAGAGATTAAATTTCCTATCTTTGATGTGACGTTTCGTTCATCTTTTGTAGTAAGCATTCCACGAATAAAAACAACGAAAACACACACACACGCACAACCCTCCCATATGTACATTGCACGGCGAGCTCGACGTCACACGCGCCACTATCGGCAGTGTCAATGTTGCTGTCCACCAAAAGGGGCGAAAAAAAAAAAAGCAAAAAAGCATCACAATATGCAAACATTTCTGTCATCAAATTAATATTCGGTCCAGTTAGTTGCTTCGTTAGTGGTTAGGCAAACGATGGCGTTTTGGGGGCTGGCAAATGGTCCCGTCACACCGTCACCGATCTGCCGTGACGACCATCGTATTCTCGCACACAGCATAAATTGGCCGTTTGGAAATGGCCAGTCTAAGCCGTGGTAGTTGGCAGAAGAGTTTAATGTTTCCGTATCGGATGAATGAGAGAGAGAGAGAGAGAGAGGAGATACTTCCCCGAAGGAATGGAGCGAGTATTTCAACGAGATCATAATAGTAAAAAGAAACTGCCCAAAAATTCCATCTATCGACAGCGTCAAGGCGACGCGCAATAGGGTGATAGGGAAGCGGGAAGAGGACATATACAAACACACACACACACACGGGGATGGGGGATTATGAAGTGTCGTGTAAAATTAGATGCGTAGGAGAGTACGTTCGTTGATGCTGACGGAAAGTGTTCGACGGATCGGTTCGTCGATCGTTTACCGGCCGCTTGCCGTCGCTGCGATCTCCTCCAGGGTGTCTTCCTTTTTCACGCTCGCGCTCGATCGACGGCTCGGTTTCGGAGGGGCCTATTCTTAGGTCTGAAAACGGACCCAGAGCACCCAGGCAGAGTGCAGGGAGAAAGAGAGAGAGAGACAGAGAGAGGAGATTTACGAACACGCACCCGGAACGTGGACATGGATGCTGTGGGGATGCAGCCCTGTTGTATTGAGCGTGTAAGTTTTGACGGGAAGGTTTTATCGCGTTCGGAGGTGGTTTTATAGTCGCCCGTCCGTTCTTTTCGTAATGCCTGCCCTCCGCCGCGTTGCGACCGGCAGCAGGTTCTTTGCCGGCAGCTTTGGACTTTTACTTTTACTTGGTCGCCATCGCCTCGATCACCACGGACTGTGGGTAATCGGATCGTTCTAAGTGCGTCTCCCACGCCGTTTTTATGATCCCGAAAGGCCCCGCGGGTAGAATTCTTTTCGTCGCGCGTGACTGACGTGGTGTTTTGTAGCGTGGTGTGAGTGATTTATCCTGAGAGCACGGGGAAGCGAGCTGCAAAGGGAGAAAGATCAAAAGGTAGCAGTAGGTGGAGAGGGTCGAAGATATCGACCGTCGAATTGTGAAGAATTTATTCGTCATTGTTGGTGCTCCGAGCGAGGTTCGGAACGGAGAATAGCAATAGAGGATCTTGGTGATGTGTACTGAGAAGAAGGAAAAATGAGTAGGTATTGATCAACTCGAGAAGAAGATTATAGATGGTTAGTCAGCTTGGAACAAGTACCATTCTCTTATTTGACATTTCAGAGGATATAAAATACCGTTCACTGGGAACACCGCCAAATCGTCTCTTCATAAATAAATAACAATAACTGCTCATACATGTACAAGAGAAATGTATGAAACATCAGGATATTGCAGTTTTGAACATATCTTTACGTCATAATAATTAAGGAATGATGTGTTTTCATCACAACTGTTGTACAGATCACTTCATCGGACTCACTTCAACAGATCAATATGATCACTTTGGTCCTTATGGACTCTTTCGTCACTGTAATATGATCACTTCATTTCATTGAGCTGAAGATTTGAAAAATGAAACAATTTGAATGCAATGTTAAAACATCATGTTAACGCACAGGCGATATAGCAACTACCACTCGTAACTGATTTTTAAGCTAATTGGTCTTGGTCATAGAATGCTGAAGTTACTGGAAAGATGTTGATGTATCTTCCATTAAGGCATGTTTAGCAAATCTAGGTGTGCTGGCAAGTGATTTGCCAACAGCACAACACAAATGATGGCTTTGTCGTCAAAGCTGTAATATCTAGAATCTGTTCGTAACTGTGAACAGTCTACGATCTTCTGAAGAATGTTCGTAACTATTAGATATTAGCTATTAGAGAGTATCGTAGCTATTAGATGGCTTCTAGGTTCAAGTTCTACTAGGTTCTGATTATAAAATAGAACTTGGACAGAAACATTATACTTCTGAACCCAACACTGAATTACCAATAATCGACCTTATCTAAAAAAACCCTTCACAAGATATCTCCAGCAACTCCAGCAATTAGTTTCATCATCATTCCTAATCAAACGGTCCTTGTTTTTTTCCGAGATCGATAAAACTCGTCCATAATCAATGATAACACACAACGGCATAATGCGACATCAACAATAATCTTTGAAAAAAAGCCTTGAACGAAACCTATTTACCACCCAGCGAGAAGGCTCTCGGCAGGCGAAGGCTTTGCTCGATACCCCAAGACAGAAAAACATGGATTGTGCGCATCTCCGCTCAGTTTTATTGTCTCTCGTTTTAACGACAGCGAGCTTTATGTCTTTTTACGACATTTTGATAGTGATATTTAAATCAGACAAAACCCTTTGCTTTGAAGACTTCGCTGCCTGCTATGGAGGCTCAGTTGATTTGGTTCGCGTTGAGGGTGAAACGACGAAACAAGTGACTTAAAACTTTGATCCCTAATTTGATCTTTATTGGGGTCTTTAGATGACTTTTACGGCGGTTTTTCGTAGCATTTTGAGACGGGGAAAATATAGACAGGGTTATGTTTTATCGATCTCTTCGATCTCTCTTTTAACAATACTGTTGCTTTACATGCGTTGAATGTTTGGGGTTGCACAAACGCGCTAATTGTTTGTTTGTGTTTGTTTCCGTTACCACCATTTTTAAACTGCTTGATCCATTGTTTTCTAACAGCAAACTCTTGCATACCGTGGAAAATCGATCATCTGCTCGTTTTATTCCACAGGAAGTAACCTTTCGTCTCTTCGATGCAATTAGCTAACGAAACAAACAGAAAAACACGATTAGAACGATCACCTAACAACGGTGAAGGGGAGAGCCAGATGAAAGCCTGAAGAAACAAAAACAAGCAGTCCTGCTGCGCACAGAGTGACCTCCGTGTCGTCCGCGGGTGGTCAGCGGCGTTGTTGGAGCAACACAGCAATACAAACGCAAAAGCCCTTTCCTTGGAAAGATCATCCGCGTAAACACAATTACCGATGGGGCCGAAAGTGTCGATGGTGAGAAAAATCGAACGTGATCGGATAAGAAGCGTGCCTGGTAAAAAAAACAATACGCCGTATTTGTTTTCTTTACTCTTGGGCGAGGCCAAAACGATATGTTTGGGGTAGGTTTTGTTTTACGCCCTAGCATAAAGCGCGAGGGGGAGGGGGAAAATTTCTAGCACCGCGCCACACTGCCACTAATTACCGGACCCCCCCCCCTGCGCGATACGGAAAACAAAACCGGTAGGCGACGTAAACAACGGTTTCGCGCAGCACGCGCGCAGCTTGCACCAACACGCGGGAGTGCGTGTGTTTGGTTGCGTATACCGCTCGAATTACGTCTCGACGAATGTGCGCCACCGTTCGGTTTGCGTCCGAGAAGGCGTGCGCTTTCGGGTTTCGAAACACCGTATTTTACCAGTTGCCATTTTTTTGCGACGGACCGGCTTTATTTTTATCCCCCAACGTGATATGGGGGCCCGTCCACCACGCTCCGGACAGATTAGGGTGAGGGTTAAGGGTGTTTTTTTTTTTTGGCAGTTCGCTTGGTGTGTGTGTGAGTGTGCGATCTGCGTGAACGGTTATATTAAAGAAAGATTTTTTGACGCTTTTTTTGCCGATCAAGATGGTTGTTTACTACAATATGTTGACAATTTTATTTATCGTTGGTAAAATTCCACTTCCGTTCTCGTGACGCATCAGCAACGTGAAGGTAAATGACGTACAATGTTTTAAGTCGTTCGAGAATGATTCCCTTTATGCGTCATAATAAACGAAACCATTGCTGCATTGCGAAATGATATTGCAGTGAATTACTTACGGGCAAATGGTGAAAGTATGGGCATGTTGGTATATGCTTACATGTTGGCAATTGCATTTATTGACCAATGGTTCCATGAAGCAACTGTCAGAGCCATAAGCCCAACGTCTTAAGATTAAATCACGTATGAACCTTGTCCTCCATAAGCAAAACTAACTAGGATGCTATGAGTGGTTCAATTACTCAAAGATGGCTATGTCTGTTGGTGGCCTTCACATGGCGGCAGACTATTAGTTGTTGTGCCAAACAAGAGATAAAGATGCCGTAGTGTCCTCATTTAATTTCATAAATAGTTGTCTTGTTGTGGATCATGGCCCTATAAAACATTCCCATAAAATCAGACCATCAGATAAAACTTTTATCAAACATCTATAAATCCTTCCAGTCACTAATATATTAGTTAAACAAGATTTATTGGTATTATTTCGAATGAGATCCATTTCAAAAAAAGGTTTGTTATTAATTGACTCAGTTTTAAGAATGAATCAGTACCAATCACTACGACTTATTGACTTTTTCCTAGCAGAACTTTGTATGATTATTTTGGTAAAATATCATCCTTCAAGGAAAGATCTTAACGACTGACTTATTGTAAAGACTATTCGTAGCCCATTTAAAGCTTTTTATGAGCCTATCAACATTCTCCCATTAAAGGATTTACTTAGAAACTTAGAAAGATAACTTGAGTCTTGAGCAATTAGCATAATACTTATCAGACTATTCACAATTGGCCTTAAACTGGCAAATAAAGTGACTGTGTGCTTAATAGACACGATTATTCAGATTGCCTGGATTAGTATGCCCAAGAGATGAAGATTTCCATGCCAACTAGTAGAACTGTATTCAAGAATTTTAGAACAGTCTACCACATAATTGGCAAACTTTGTTGGGTAAAGAATCAAATTCTACTTAAAACAAATAATTGTGGACTTCCTTCTAGAGGGCTGAAATATGGAAATTTTGCTTTAAAAAGAGTTGAGATTTTCTAAAAAAAAATGGAATAGTAACACTACCTAAACAGCAAATAGTTACATGCGAACCGTGGAAACACACAGATGAAGAGTTTAATAGAGTTTAATCTGTTGCATGAAAATAATTGTCTATAGATATGTTTGAAATTAAATGTTAAACTCAAAATATGTTTACAAGGACACAGACTCACAGGTTTCTTGTTTTCAAACATTTGTTTTTTTCTAACACAGCCAGGACCGGATTAATGCAATCTGCATCTCTAAACAACTGGCGCTCGTTTTTTTGTTGTGTACCATAGGAAATCGTTCCAGAAGATCTTGTCCTCAGGCCTCAACCACTGTGCGCTGCTTTCTATCAGGAAAATGGTGATTAAAATTCATTTCCATTCGTCGTAGTGCCAAGATAAGACAACGAGTCTCAGCAAAAAAAAAAAAACAGAAGATAGTCTAACCGGTTTACTTGCTTTTAGTATTTTTATATTTTTTTTTGGCCATGCTCAACCTCCATTTCACCTCTAGAAAGGGGCAAAGTGTTGCAGGTCTACTACATCTACAAGTTGGTTGTACATCTCCTGCGCGTACAAACCAAACTAGCCACCCATCCAGCACCTTTTTGCATACGGATGTGCTAAGCTCTCCGCGTTGGAGAATTTAATTTTATTGCGCACATTTGGCAGTGAGCGGGCGCGAGCGTGCGCGCGCGTAAGCCTTCCGGAACCGTTTCATTTTTTTTTCTTCTGTCGTTTCTTTTTTGTTCGGCCCAAAGAGGGTGAGGGCAGTAAATAGTGAACTTATGCGCGCAAGCAATAAACAAGCGTACGCATCCATCCGCAGCTCAAGCGCCACCCGCCCAAGCGCGTACCGGCGGGGTCAGTGAAGCGCGAACCTAAACCCCGCAAGCAAAAAAAAACTGGAGGAAGCATCCAAAACCGTAGTGTGTGTGTGTGGAAAGTGTGGAAAAACAGAGTTGGCAACCGGAATTTATTGATCCATTAAAAAGCGCCGGCGGCTAAGTGATTTGCCAAACTATTTTACGACACCGGCGCATTGCCGGCCGGAAAGATCGTCCCCACCGTTGGAGCCGGCCGGTTTGTTGGATGATGATCGCGTTTTTTTTTCTTCTTCGTCCGCTCTCTTTGATGGTCGAAGCAGCGTTGTTTGTGTCGAACGCGCTCCACTGCAGTGAAGATCTGGATTTGTGTTTGAAATTATGAACTACGCACGGACGGGTTTTTGAGGGAAGGAAACGATCGATAATTCAAAACAGTGTTGCACAAGATGGGTCATTTAGTGTGATGTATGGTCGTGTGGCTCGTTTCCAGATCAAGGTTTACACGGGTGTAATGTATGGCACGGTTCTGTTCTGCGGCTTGAATTGTTGGGTTAGGGTTGACTGGCTTTGCTTGGCTAGCACCAAGAGTCATCTGGTGCCGAAGGGGGAAGATTCAAAAATGTTAAACATTCCGAAAGAATGTATTGCCCAAAGTGGTTGAAGAAATTGGGAAGAGGAATAAGTTAGACTTTTCACATTATTTATTAAGCTGGCGTTAAGTTTAAGAAATATTGGGAGTCGCTTCTCTGTGAACTTTTGTCGCCCTATGAGATGCTGTGGATGATATCCTCAAAATAAGATGTATATGATGTTGGCATCTTCAAACTTCCAACGACGAATTTCACTGTTAACACCACACCAGTTCAGTTCAATTACTCAATTCAACGCCTAAATGTGCTATTAGTTTTAAGAGCATTTACAGCATGTCATAGAAGCTAATCATTCTGTTCAATAAAATCACAGTAATTCCAGAGATTCTTATCAACGAAATCATTCTGGCATCATTTTGCATAAATACTTAGCTAATCTTATTCGATTTGATTACTTCCAGAATATTGTGGATACCGCATCATTTCTAAGTAATGACGGATAGTGACATCACGTCTCAAGGAAAGGAGATAGTTAACAATCGATGAGTAGAATTGGGAAGATCATTGAGCATTTGGATTTACTGAACTCACTGGTTGGACTTTAAACTGACCGGATAAGCCAACTGGTCTTGAGAGGCTTCTAGATCTATTGGAAGACACTTCCGGTATCTGTAAAGTTCAAAGATGATTCAATTTCTTTCCGAAATGTTTTTCAATCGCAAGGACAAGGCATCACAATGTTCAATGTCACATGGGTGCATTGATGTACAATAGTTCAGGTCTCAAATTGGTTAAAATTTCGGCAGACCTGAATTTAAGGTGCAATAAAGACATTCGATTGGAAGATATCAGTGATATCATCTTTTAATCTAGCTCTTACGCTGTATATCCTCTTTCATCTTCTGCTGAGCTATAGATGAGATAGGTCTTAGAATAAGAATAGTTTCTAATCAAAAACTCCATACATCAAACCTTGAATATTAGTTAAACAACAAATAATCGACCAATTCCTCTCAATATACTGTATGTGATCAGGTATCTGAAATTGTCTCTACTGTTTCACTGAATCGAAACTGTCAATGAACCAAACAACACACCACGTTCGTAGCTCATCGCTTCATGCATCGATCGGTTGCTGCTCTCTAATCGTACGAAAATGCAAACACCACGCAGCGTGGTCTTCACGGAACTCTCCTTCAAACGTAAACTACGGTCTTTACCATTTGCCTTGAAATACGATCGTACGGCTCAATCTGTTCTTTCCGGCATTGAGCCACAAACGTGACCGCAGCATGATCGACGCATCCCAAAACAAAGCAGCGCACGCTTAAACCACGTGGCAAATGTAATTACTAAATGCAAAAAAAAAAAGAAAATCGAAACGATCACCCCCTCAATAATTCCCGGCCATTGTTTAGAAGTTTTGCTTTATTAGCAAAGCAAAACACCACACCCTACGGGGCGAATTTTCGATTGGAGAACGATCGAGTTTGCCAAATGGCTGGTAAAAAGTGTAAAAAAATGGTTAAGAACGGCCAACCCCGAAAACGTGCCAATGGTGTGGCCATTGCTAACTAGGTCAGATCGTTGTTGATACTTAGGAGAAGCAACATCAGCAGCAACAGTATCTCGCCCATGGCTGCTTTCCTTCCGCATGATCTTTCCGCCGATCGTGATCCTCACGTCCGCTGTCGACTGTTTGTCGAGTTTGCTAAAAACGAAAAACATCCCACTTGGCCCTCTCGCCTCACACCATCCGAGGCCGCTGCTGGTGGCGGTGGTGCTGTTGCTTTTTTTTTTTCGTTATTTTTGTTGTTATTTGGTTGCGTTTGTGTTGTGGTTCCACATATTGGTTTCCCGCGCGGTCTCTGTCCCCGCCCGTACCCTTTTTTCTGCCTCGTTTGCCCTCTCCCGATGGTATGTGTACGGCAAACAGCATGCGGGCGGGCGCAATGTTGGGAAAAAGCTGGTCGTAAAAACTTCTAAAAACAAATTCAACCGCACAGAGACACATACTGGGAGTGTGTGTGTGTGTGTGTGTGTGTGTGTGTGTGTGTGTGTGTGTGTGTGTGTGTGTGTGTGTGTGTGTGTGTGTGTGTGTGCGTGTGTGCGCGCTATGTTGGGAGTGTGCGATTCCGTGCGGCGACGAAATGACTGCCCCGAGTGATGGGTGTTTATGGTTTCCTCGTTTTTAGTTTTTCGAATCCGTGGGTAAAAATGGAACTAGCGGCGATGACGGTGGCCAAGACCACGATGAGAGGACGGCGAAGCGCGGCTAATGTTCGAAATGACGTTCCGCTTATGACGCGGCGTGTGAGCCGGGACGCAATGGGGTCCTATTTCTAGCTTCATTTCCTGTTGTGTGCTGTTGTTTTGGCTTCCATGTGTACCGTTGGCGTACTGCGTTTTTTTTTTGTTAAATGCGTTGTATGTTTTACGTTCTTATTTGTCTTGCATTTAAATTGTAGCTTGATATTCACAGTCTGACAATCTTTTTAGATTTGTTACGTGATTTGATGCAATTATGGTGTTTATTTTGCAAAGTGTTGCTGATATGTATTTATCAGTTGCCGTTGTATTTATATTATTTAAGCTTCAAGGTTTTAGTGTTATGTTTATGCGTTTGATTCTTTAACATGCTTCATTTTGAATAAAGTTTTTTTTTCTATTAGACACTTAGCAAATGTAAATACTAGAAGGAAAAACTGTTATGTTGTTTTTAAGATACTAAACAACGATTACAAAATTGGAAATTTTCTGATTTCAAATCGAATATTTGAAACTTATAATGATAACAGGAAGCAGAGGAGAGCAACCCTACGACAGCCAGCATGACAATGACGAAGTGCCCCCGCCATCTTTGGACGAAGTCATCAGCGCCATCAAACAGCTGAAATGTAACAAGTCAGCTGGCAGCGATGGTCTGGTGGCCGAACTGTTCAAGATGGGTCCGGAGAGGCTTGCCGTCATCATGCATCGGCTGATTGTTAGGATTTGGGATCAGGAAGAACTACCGGACGAGTGGAAACTGGGTGTCATACACCCAGTGTACAAAAAGGGCGACAGGCTGGACTGTGCTAACTTCCGGG
>KB668122.1:769543-785856 GCA_000349065.1 Anopheles quadriannulatus | reverse complement strand
ATTATTATTATTATTATTATTATTATTATTATTATTACAAGGAAAACTTATTAGATTTTTTAGATTGGATTAGATTTAGAATTACTAGAAGGAAAACGAAAAATTTATGAAAAGCATAAAAATAATAAATAAATAAAAAAACACAACAATAAAGCACGCGAACTAAGATAATACCAACCAAACCTTCCTTCTCCAACATTTGCATTGAATGGTGTTTTATATTTAGAACCAATCACTCCTATCACAGCAAGTGGTTGTGAAAGTATTGTCAAATGAAAGGGGAACACTAACTTTGCAGTAGTTACTATTTTTACCTCACAGGAAACAATTTACAGAGCCTCTCAGTTCTTACCTGTTTTCGTACCAAACTTTTGCTGGTGAAAGGTCTGGACTGGTAGAGATTGTTTTTAACCCCAAAATAAGTTTTCCTGCTGTGCCGCTCCAAATATAACGACAATCGTCCGGCAACAATGCAGGAACCGGTCCGAGCCCAATTGAACCTGCACCTCGGATGCACTGATTCATGCCCACCGATTAGCCGTTCGGTCGCTCTGTCGCTTTCCGCCGGAGGGATGCTATTTTTGGAGCCTAAAGTGGCGGTAGACTGTTGGACAGGTTTTAGGGGGTACCAAACGTGACTGTAACCGGTCTGGATAGGCATTCACCAGTCGTCTGGACTCTGGTGATTCTTGCAAAGAAAAGAAAAGCAAAAAAAAAACGGTGCATGGTTAATCAAATTATGATGCCCATGGAACCGGTTGATGAATCACTCGATCGTGACTTCAAGAAGCAAAAGCATGGCTAAAAGAAAGGCAAGCAATAAGGATCTAAAAATGGAAAGCCATTACTTTGTTTGCTGTTTCTGTTTTTTTGTGTTTGTTTTTATCGGTGAGAACACGTTAATCCGGTTGAAATAAATCCTCAACTGCAGCACACTTTTACCCTTTTCCCACAGGATGCACTTCATTGGGGATCTCGGAACACTCACTAAATGATCAGCACTTTATCTTTTATGTAAATGAAACACACGCAACCGTTTAGTGCTATGTTTAATCTTTGCAAACTTGTTTAATGTTCAATGTCAACTACCCTCTATGTCATAACAGCATTGATTTGATAACACGTTGGTACCATTTTCATTGCAACCCAAGCAAAACAAAACCAGACCACCGGAGGTTGTTTTTAAGCTTCCCAAATAAAAAGTCTGCTTCACATCGACAGAAAAGCCTCTCTCTCCGGCACCACCAGTTAGCGCTTATTTTGCATTTTAACACCTCGCAAGCGGAGTCCGTGCGAGAACGACCGTACCCCGGTTGCCTAAAATTAGCAGCTTCCATTTTTCGACAGTCAGACAGTGTCCCGTTCCGAAACGGTTTACGACTATGTGCCGTGAGCTCTTTCGAGATGGCCTGCTGGTATATACAAAAAAAAGTCATATCACCATGCAGATAGAAACTCACATACGAAACGCCACGGGACACCGCATATGGAATGTGTAAGCAAACACAGCACCACATTAGCACCCGGTGGCTGGAGTTCAGTCGTGCTAATTAGTGTACAATATTGGAACTAATTTCTTTGCTCAGAAATATCCCTGAGAGTTGGGGTTATAGATGGACGAAGAGTTACTTATAATTAAAATGAGGCTAAACGTTCTATTTCCTGGATGGAAACTGAATTGACTGACCTAAATTCCTCTCTCTTGAAGGCTCGAAGAAAGAACTCATTTACGCAGCCTGAGAAGCAACTTAAAAGATAGAAGTTTACAGAAATTGGCGGTCTTTCGGAACGGGAGTTACTTACCCCCACAATATGTTACTGCCCAATGTTATCAAGTGTAAAAAAGGCATTATAACATGATGAGAACATCCGTTACTTTCTCAAGAACATCATCGATTGGTTTTCCCCCCTTAGACGCTAGTTCAGTACACCTGGAGGCGGCCGATAACCCCCCTGGAAGGTCGTCTAGCCCTAAGATGAAAGAGTCTAATTGATGCACCACCCATCGATTGAAGGAAGGGAAAATCCACAACCACGTAACCGTTCAATGCAAGTTCATCATCCTGGATGCAGTTTTTTTTTTGTGTTTTGCAATCCCGTCCCCGTATTTGATATGGCGTCTGGTGGAGCAAACTGTGCAAACAATACCGTGCCATGTGTAAGCGATAATCCAATCGACGTCTGCGAGATGACTGGCGAGTCTTTTATCGACCGTGCGTGAATCACTTGGACAAAGTCGACGGGATGACGAGTTAGGGTGATGATAACCGCCACACACTCACAAAAAGAACTCACGAACTTCTTCCCATGGACAAAGTCCATCCCGGGACGAACAAAAGCTCCCTGTGAGCCGGGCTGGATGCTACTGGAGTTGAAGATTTCAAACTCATGTTCGATGAGGATGGACTATCAAAATTGCGATAATTAAAATGAATATCACACCATTCTAATGAAATCGTATCTATTTTTTTGTCTTCACCTAAATGGTGGTTGTTGTTTTCGAGTGTTGACTCTTTGTAGCGTCACCTTTTTGTGACACACAGCGTTCTTTAGTCAGTCGTACATAGGACGCTATGGCGCTGCATTCGTAATCATGCGTGAGGTACTAATGGGAAAAATAAAGCCGTTGTGCCGTACCCGGTGCGGTTTGGAGTGTTATTAATAGACACAGCAGCTGTTTAGAGTGCAGCTTAGCACCTTCCCCAGGACTGGACAGAAATGGCAATCTGGAGGCGTTTTTTTTTTTTTTTGGGGCTCGGTTTGCTTTAGCAATGAAACAATCGCACATACGTGGCGCTGCTGACCACGTGGCCGTTTGTTAGTGACATTCGATGGGAGCGCTGAAATTGCTCGTGCGGAACGATTTTTAAGATTGCATATTGGGAGCCTATAAGCTCGCTGAAAGAATTAGCAATTTAATATAATACTTTGTATGTTAGAAAAAAACATTAAAATACAATTGCGTAACTCAGGTTTGGTGGTCGAGCTCCCCGGAAACTGGCTAGATTGTTGGAAATCAATATTTTCATTCACATTTTAAGCTATCTTTAAATATATTTTTTACAATTTCGTGCACTCTACCGAGGTGTTCATAGTTAACATTACTCATTGGTGTTGAATGTTAAACTTGCATAGATAAACGAATGAAGAACACAGGCGTTAACTCGATAAAGCTTTAAATGCACAGAGGAATGTGTAAATTTTACTCGTAGATTATTACCTATTTTCAAATATTTTAGCACTCAACATTTACCGATAAATGGATAAGAGTTTAGATTTAATTTTACGTAAAAGTATAATTCCATCTAGTACAATGTAATAATTTAACTTAAAATTAAAATAAAGTTGATCGGTACTTTTTAGTACTTCTTTACAGATGCTGAAATGAAGAAATAGCTCACAAGTAATCCAACATTGGGGCCCTTTTCGTTTGAAGCTCGTAGGCTGAAATTTCAGCCTGTCAGCTGTTTGCATTGTAAAGCAATTTTCGAGCAGCTATCTAAGTGAGTATAATATATAGATGGGCTTATCCCAAGGTGTATGAATTTAGAAGGCTGATTTTTATCGCTTCTGCTTCTGAATTAAGATTGTAAGAGTGTTTTGAGTATTCGTCAAGCCTCCAGAAAGCTCATTGGAGCAAAAGTTTTCGCTCATTCTGTCAAAAAGTGATATTCAAATTTGGTTATAAAAAATGCTATGAGACCACCTGGACTACATACACTTTGATTCCAGATTCGATCACCTGATTTCTATAATGCACCTTGGGATAAATGTAAACAAACCCGTGTTTTCGAGCAGGTACTCGAATCTAATTCTAGCTTTTAGTCTAAAATTTTCTAGACTGAAAATCGCAGGCTAGTTTTTTGTGTGGTTTTGTATGGATTGTTTACATGATTTCAGCCTCCAACTGTCAAACTCCATACAAAAAACTAACTAGAACCGTGAAGGCCCCCATTGTTCGTTGACTCACGGCTTCAGTTCATATAAGAACTCAAATCCTCAACATTTTTTGGGTTGCTTTTAATCTAAAAATAATGATTTGTTGCTATTCTCCTAATGTATTCTTGACTATGTTTGTGCATATCTTTCATCTAGTATCTCGATCTAGTTATCTATCCTCGATTTCCGATCGTTTTTTGTCTTCAAAAACGATTAGAATGCCTTCTAAAAATGAATATCGTCTTATTAAACAAACATACAATACACCACGGACAATTAATGGCATGAAAGTGCTAAAAACTCCTGAAAATGTAGTAGAAAAACATTAAGATGATAAAAATCTCTTTCATATGTTTCTTTCGGGGAACGGATTTATCCATAAGCCAGGTCCTAATGATTCTTTTCCATTCCTCTCACAAAAGACGCTCCGTTCAATCTGAAAACATATGGTCGATCTGAATCCATTCCATAAACAGCAAACTCCAACAGATCCCACACCATTTCGTTCCCAAGATTCCACAATGACCTTCACTACAAACGGTACCGACTTCGATAGCTCAACTTCTAGGTTGAAAAATGATGAAGGGAAAAAAGAAATAAAAACCTGAATATTAATACAAACCCCCACCAAACATGTGCGATGCAGATGTGGGGTTTTTTTGGTAGAGATTCAAATTGTTGTTCGATTGCATTATCACCCGCTCGACCCCCAGCCCCTGTTGCGCAGGATGGGCGGCAGGTCGTTATGATTCGATTGTGACACTCTGCCTTTCACAGACACTTTGTACCACGAGTTTACTAATGGTGCTTCCACAAAATCCATCGGAAGTTGAAAATGGAAGAAAAGAAAAAAAAAAGGTTGGAAAATCCATACGAACCACCAAACTTCCATTTTCCCTTGCTAGCCATGTTGTCCGAAGAGCTTCGTCTCTAATGTATTTTAAAATTATGACGTGTGTCGATCCGGCAGCGCGCTGCTGCCATCGGCCGCACGCATCGATAAGCCAGCATTACCCTCCATCCGCCCTAATGGCACAATGGAAGCGCTTCGAACGAAAACCAATTCCGGTGCCGGTACTACTTTCAAAGCCGAAATTTTCTGGCCTACCACTCTGGAGTATCTTTCCGGCACCGCGGCGGCGGCTTAAGTGTGCGGCGGCGAACGAGCGAGCGACCGTGCCCGCGGATGCAATAAAGCCATTAAAATTAATCGGACACCATCGCCAGGGCCGTCCCATACCACCCGCCACACAGAGCACACTCGAGGGCGCTTGGTGCTTCATTAAATCAAATTTTTATGTAATTTTCAGCTTATAAAAACGAATATTTACACAGCATTCTAGGCGCGCTTAGGGGGGAAGTGCGTTATGATCGGTTACGACGTCTGTTTGGCTTCGCGATAGAACCGGAGCCGCTTTTCGCTTTATCGGTCCGCGATTGGAACACGGGGCCGGTTTATGGCTGGATGGGCTAAGCGCGATGGAACAAACAAGTCGCCCGTAAGACTTTGTCGTTTGCTCCCTTTTCCCACTCAACCGTGTGTGTGTGTGTGAGTTTGCTTTGCTAGCCCAAAAACGATGTCTCCCGAATCGTGGCTGTGACTGTGCCGCAATGCACTCATGTGGTGCAAGGCAAAGCGAGGTGATTCGTTCAAACAAGTGATAAAGCGGTAAGAAAGCGTCCTCTTTAAATGCCGCCGCAGAGATTTTTCGAACCTTGTCTTCTGCAAACAGGCGGCCGTTTTGTACCTGTGCCTCGGAACGGAGCGGTCACAAAATGAGTAGAAAAGAAAACATAGCATCTTTCCTAGCGTCCGTGCCGTTGTGTGCCCAAAGCAATGTGGGTTAGGTTTTGCTTGCAAACATTGGTCGGTCGGGATTCGATAGTTTGGAATAGTTGGGATGAAGCAATGTTTAGTTGCATATGAATGGAGGATTTGTTAAAGCTGGTTCAATGTAATAAAACGTTTGTTTAAAAAGCAATTTTGAAAAGTCATTGGAATTTCATTCTCATTTAGAGTCAAACAAACTACTAAAGAGATCAGACTTTAGTACTTCAACAAGAATATTCTGAAGAATGCACTTTTTTTGTAATTTGTGTTGGTTATTTGGCATTTGACCCTAAGTTTTTAGAATTCTTTACCACTTTAAGCAGCACAAGTTCCAGTGTTGATAGGTGACATCTATTGGTATTTGTACTCAATGGTCGAGTGCTGATTTTAGCCTAGCCAGTAAATGTGTTTGTTATTCCTATGAAAGTTTCTTCCCCTGTCCAGGTCTTTCTTCTTGCCGCATCGCAAACACAGTCTTGTTTGTTTGTAGAACCATGATCTTGGACCTTCTCTATTTTGACTTCCTTATTAATCCAGAATCTTATCCATTTCATAGCATTTTTGTCTGAAATTATTACATGTTTTCATGTCATTGTGAGATATTTAGTATCATCCATTGTCTACGTTTCTGTGAATCTCTTAAAAACAGTCCTACTAGTAGTTGGTACCAATATCGCTCTGAAATCTGTACCCTATCACAGTTGAAATTTAAGATACTGATGCTAATCATGCTGGACAGTGGGTCCCTAGAGCCTACCACTGTGTAAAAGAAGTCAGCATGTAGTGCTAGATGAGGTCTAGTTCTAAGTGGACTGGAAGGTGTTTAATTTATAGAAGAGAGCAGAGTAGGTGTATTAATGGAACCACACACTAACTTATGCAAGAATAGGCATTGATAAGCTATACATTAATGTTCTAAAGATAGTAGATCTAGGTCTAGGAGCGGTCCTGGAGCGCTTCAATCCTCATATAGTCTGTCCCCCGTAGCAAGGACTGACGATCCGGCTGCGTGGTACTGAGGAAGTCTAGCCTGTGAAGGCCGGCATGTCCGGGTAGGACGTTACGCTAAATAATAAGAAGAAGACCAATCAGTAAACATGGGAGACAGAAGACATTACGTGACGATTAACTTTGCTATCCCTACCCCCAAGTTCCAATTCTGATGCATTAAAGATCTCTAGCAATGTTATCATCTTGTAATTTCTGATTCCTGAAATAGGCGCTCTTTGGAATACAATAAACAGACTAAATGCAGAATAAATGATCTTAGTCATATCAATGCAATACGGAATGATTCGACCAACTTCAAGCTAAAACCAATGAGGTAAACTCTAACATTTCCTCCATCTTCAGAAAACCTAACCACCACTGCTGACGGAACCTCTGCAGGCAAATTACCACCGTACTAACCACAAAACCTTTCCGAACCGAAACCAATCCGTGAGGCGAAATGTGAAAAGAGAAAGTAGTAACACATCTAAACACGGTGCACACGCCACCGCCGCAGCCGCCTCGGTGTGCGCAAGAGTGCTCGGATATCATTACGCAAAGCACTGCGCACTTCCCTTTATTCGACCGTAGGTTGCGGCGTCCGTTCGTCCGCGCACTGGCGGAAATGGATCGATATTTATGCTACCGTGTTATCGTAGCCCGATCCCGGTCTCGCCGGAAGGCAACCGAGCACACGAAAACAGATAAAGCAAAGCATGCAAGTTGGCAAGAATTAGTAGCCCAACATATCACGATCACGATCGTCCAACGTGCCCTCGCACTGCCCCCGTCTTACAAGCCCTGGCTGGATTGGGATGGAAGTCCGCACCGCAAAAATATATAGGAAGTGAAGCACACAACAAAGTATCATAAATTTTAACTACCTTCCTTTCAGCCCAGCCACCCCGTTTTCGTTGCGGAGTTTGTGTTGTTCGTTAAGGCGTCTTAGGGGCCTTACTGCACAGCATCGCCAGAGAAATGGAGATGTGTGGAGGGGGCCTCGTGCGGTCTAGCGTGTAGCCACCGCTCCATCTAGACCGGTTTGATGACAAAATACCTACCACTGAACCTCTCAATCCGCCTGTATATATGTATAACAACAAAAGAAACGACTACAAACAAAGCAAAACCGGTCGTGCAAACGACGATTGTCACGTTTACCGGCGTGCCGCGAAGATCGATCTTTCGCGTTAGGGAAGGGTACGGTTCAAACGGCGTCGTTTTTGTCGAAGGTGCTAGCGGCCGGGGGGGGGGGGGGGGGGGGGGGGGGGGGTGGGAGTGTGTTTTTATTTTAAAGGTATTAATCATACACTTTATACGATCGAGTCGATTTTCGAGTCTTGCCAGCCTTCGTCTCTTGAGTGTCTGTTTAGCTATTTTCCAGCGTTTTTTTTTTCACCCTTCCATCTTCAGCCTCCCGTCCACCCGCGGTGCCCATACTATCCCCGGTGGAGAGGTGGTTTGTGTTAATTCGTTCCATTTATCGTTTCGGAGGTCTTGGCGCCCAATGTTTACCACCGCACCTCGGAAGGAGAGGACAACACTATATTTTAGGCGACACATCGTGCAGACGAGACGAACGAGTTATGGAAATTATTGTTTTGTATGGCCCGAGATCTCATATCTTCTCCAACCGGTTTGCTGTGGGGCCGTGTTTCGTGTGCCGTGCCTTAGCGTGCACACTTAACATGCGTATCGCGTGGGTGCGCACTCACGGAACGTGCCATTGGTGTAAAGCGCGCGTGTGTGTGTGTGAGTGTGTTTATATAGTTTATGGAAGGTGTTGTTTGTCTCTGCTGCCATTAAGCACCCAATATAGGTGTCCGAGGTCTGAATAGCACTTGACCTTCGAACCTTTGGTTATTGTCGCAAGTTTCAAGTTATCGCCCCGCACGCAGCGCTGGCGGCGGCGAAGAGCGATCGTTTGCCTACGATCGCTTTCGATCGTTCGATCTGTGTTGCATCAAACTGGTTTACACTGTGCGCTTGAAAGTGGCGACTCGCGTGAAGTTGCATGCGCGGCTCGGCTCGGGCTGGGTGAAGCAAACAGGCCAGCACGGCAGTACACTGAAAGCAGAAAAGTGATCTAACGCTTCCATTTCTACCAAATGGCTGGACCCCGGGGCTGGACTTGGAATTTATATAATTCCGGTCTTTACGATCGATCAAATTAGCAGCCTGAGCCGACGACCTCTTCGGCGGGTGGGACCGTAGCCACCTAACCCCACCCGATGTGCCGTTTTTGCAGCTGTTTGCAGCAAGTTACAACACACATCACGACATTAATTTCAGCTTCGTTCGTGTTTCGAGCGTTCCGATCGCCTTTCGGGTGCGGGAAATGGTGCTTGGGTTTAAGCTTTTTTTCTTCTTCTTCTTCTTTTACTTCTGCCCTCTCTCTGTATATATATTATAACACACTCTTTGAACCTTTTGAAGTCGTGATCGATCAAAAGCCGGCCTCTGGTGGTTGGAGGAAATGGACCCGTACTTACACGCTCGGCACCGGCATCCTGCCCGAGCGGTGTTTGAAACGAGTTATTCTAGTGATTGCACACACCCGCGCATGGTGGCGGGAGTGGCGCAATATGGGATGACTGATTGCAGTGGTGGTGGTGGTGTTTGTGAAAAAAAAACACTACAAATAGGAAACACTGGACGGGAATGGCAAGCAGGCGTTTATTGGGTGGTTGAGTTTCAATTTATTTTTACATCAATCTGCTACTGTTCGAAGGGTAATGCAGTTGTAGAGGATTTATTATTTTTCAAAATCGTTGTAATGGCTTGGATAATTGTTGCAATTAGTATGACAGTTAGACAGCAAAGAGAGAAAGGCTATTCTTTAGGAAGTTTTGTTCTCTTTGGAACTTGCAAACCAATGCAAATAGATTCTACTGAACAGTTGTCATATGACGAAGCATTCATCTAAATGAATTGAGGATATGAATGTTGATATTTCAACGAATCTGATGGCTTATTCGTCAAAGATTTGATAAAGCTACGCTACTTCTACCGCTAAAGCTGCATTACATAGCGAAATTTGAAGCAGACATCAATAATTGAGCATCAAAACGTTTATTATCACATAATGAATAAAAATGCATCAAATGATGACGTCGTCATCAAACTGCAATAACATCAACGCATCTGAGAGACATCTGAAGAAGAGAGGTGTAAGAGATTAGAGGTATCATCAAGCACATAAATTTAAGTTATAAACCTATGCTCTCGGTCTAAATTTCCTATTCAATATAACATTGAAGTTGGACTTATCTTAGATAGTTAGCCAAACTACGACACGACCACACTTCTAATTCTCTCTCTTTCTCTCTCTCTCTCTCTCTCTCTCTCTCTCTCTCTCTCTCTCTCTCTCTCTCTCTTTCTCTCGCTCTCTCTCTCTTTCTCTCTGGTTGGCCTGCTTTCGATAGAGTAGTTCATCGTGACATGGCCCGGTCTACGATTCTTCTCCAATATGCTCGGTTCCTAGCTGTAGCCTCCAATCCATGTAGACACTCGAACTCTGACAGGTTTGGCTTCACCTAGCAGTAGTCTTCCAATCTTCTGAACACTGAAGCATTCTTATAGATTATCAGTGTCGGAACATTGCCTTTACATTTACTTCAATTCCCAAGTAATACAGACTTCGTATGAGCAAGATCAAAGTTATGGGCGCAAAGTTGGATCCAACATCATTCATAAAGTGAATAATAACGAATATGAGTAGAATTGGCATATTTTGTCACAAAAACATTCTAATATAGAGCATCTTAAAGAGATCCTTACATGGATCCGATTTCGTTCTGGAACAAAAAAGCATTGCTTGACAACTAAATCAAGAAAACGATTTCCCAATCTTCCAATTGGCCTGTTGGAAACAAAACAATGCTACAATGATGCACACCATCTACTGGCGTACTACATCGTAAAACATCAACCCGCATTGACCTGCTACTATTACCATCTTGCATACGCTCCTATTCGCTGTGTTTAATTAAGTGGCTACATATGGAAATTAAATAATGGAAAGGAGGCACTCTACCACAACCAGGCTCGAGGGCATGCCCAATCCCTGCCTGCCATGCTATGTGTGTGTGTGTGTACGATTGTCATTAGCGATGACGTTCGGAGTTCGCCGTTCGGTGGTGACTGCTCTGGCTCTTCACGCACGACATCTCGTCCCGTGTCGTTAGCCGATCCGCGAAGCGCACAGAGGGCCCCCGTTGACGTGGCAAAAGAAGCAGAAGCAGAAGAGGCAAGCGCACTACTAAACTTAATGAAATAAAAGCAAACCAAGCGGCATCGAATGACAGTAGCATCAGCTGATGTTGTACGTTGTCGCGTAGAGCCATTGTTCGCAGCCCCCCCCCTCTCATCACCTGTCCATCAGCTTCGCACCTTCGCACCAAGGGGAGAGCCTTCCGAGCCGCGCGCCGGCTTACTGACTGACTGACTGACTCGGTGAGTGGATGACTAATGGTGGATTACTTTATTATGACTTACTGCCTTACCTTGGCCGTTTGCTGTTGCTCCGCTTTTATTCGTTTGCTACACATGAGCTCGCTCGGCAAAGGCATATGGAGATGGGGCTGGCAGAGCATACAGAAAAAAAAATAATGAAACAGCAAACCGAACGAACCAGCACAGCAAGAGCAACTGACAGGTACGTCCCGGCAATCTCCACCACCACCACCACCACCGGTTTGCTCGTACCTTCTACTGCTCTTCTCAGCGTAATGATTCGATTCACCGGCAAAGCAAAACTAGCTGTGGAGGTAGCGGGGATGTTTAAGGCTCGTTTTGTGATTTTTGTTGTTCTTTTACGATTTCCATCAGGTTCCTTGCGGGACACGCTAGCCGGTGCGAACCATTCTCAGTGGCTCAGCAAAGCACAGTAACCTACACAGCAACCTCACGGTAAGAAGCGTACGTTCTTTGCCAGCACACCGCTGGCTGGGGGTTTCGGTGAAGGTAATGAATGGTGGCAGGCTCTGCGGTGGTGGCTCTGAAACGTACACGCTGTGCCCTTGAAAGTTGGTTGCGTATGCGGTTTGGAAGAAGCCACCAGCCACTCGCTTGCCTTGCTGGTGGATGGAAGCGATGGAAGCCGGGACGGATAGCCGTAAAACGTCAAGACCTCGAACTTCGACAAGAAGCAAATCGTGGAAACTGATGTGGAAGGGAAACCAAAAAAACAGCGACCGAAAATCTCAATTGAAGTCAATTTCACAAACGGAGCTTCGTTGGCAACACAGTAAAATGCGTTTTTTTTTTAAGGTTTTTTTCTCCCCGAAAAATACTTTTAAGAATGTTGCCAGAGGTTCCAGAACAAAAACTGTGTTTTGATCAGTATATTTCCTTAAATTGGTGTAATTTAAATTTTGATCATTTGTTTCAAATCAACATTACTCTGTAGTTTTGTCTACTTTTATCGATTTTTAGAGTAGTTTTAAAGTTTTATTTTTTCTCATTTATCATATTTATCTTTACGTTTATGTTGTCTTCGTTTATTGGATGTTCAGATTATCATGTCACTATGGTTTCTTCTTTAAATTTGTTTATTTTCTGTAATTCTGTGTTTTGCTCATTTTGTTCTTCTCTATTCCAGTAAATGCTAGTTCACAGGTCTTGTATTCCAGTAAATGCTAGTTTCATCACAAAGTGCTTCTAAACATATGGAACTGTTCTACTCGTTTGCTACACTTTATTCAATTTATTCAATTTCGAGCCCTTTTTTGTTTTTGTTTCTTAAATGTTTCGTACTTCGGTCCGTTTTTTAAGCATTTCAAGATCATTTAAATGTTAAATTAAATTATTTCCTATTTTACGTTCATTTTCGCACTTTTCTCACTTCCCTTTTACTTATCGTCCAATCGTGCTTTATTTCCCATCGCGCGCTATCTCGCTCCATCGCAGCACAATGAGCGATCCACTCCGTCTTTCAGCCGTTTTCTATCATTTTCCACTGCTTTTCGTTTGTTTTCCGAGAAATAAATAAAAATCAAATTTATTTCCATTAACCAAGCCAAGCGCGTTTGGCTCTCGCGTTCAGCTTTGTCTGGCAGGAAGGGGTAAAGGAAGCGGGACGAGGGAAAGGAGACATCAGTACCAGTGCCATCATGCACTAAACCGCTCATTTCAACGGGTCGTCGCGTTAGCATTGGGGAGAAGATGACGCATCTCCATCGGCAGAACCGCACGGTCCGCTGATCCGACCGAGCGGGGTCTGCCCCCGAAACCGGTACCGGTTCGGTGCGTAATCGCAACCGGGCTCGATCCGTTTGCCCCCGGTGTCGTTTTGCATTTCATCGCCGGTGCCTAGCTGCCGCTTGATGTGTTTCTGTTGTTTTTTTTTTCATTTTCTTTTTTAGTTTCGTTTCTGTTTTGTTGTTCAATTTCGTTTTTTTGTTACAAACACTTTTTTCACATTGTTTTGGTTGCTGTTTTTGTGGAGTTTAATGGTGTGGATTATTTTTAACCTTATTTCCTTCCCTGCGCCTTCCCTCTTCTCATTTCGCACTTTTAGTCGTTTTTTTTTTTGTTCGCTCTTCAAACTGGCCTCCATCAGGCCGCGGGCCGCCAACGGTTTTGTTTCGCTGATATTTTAATCTTCTTGTGCGAGCGTGACTTTTTTCGTTGCTGCTCCCCCCCTGTTGCGTTGTTTTGTTTATCTTTATACTGTTTTGCAGTCTGCCCTATCTGCCTTTTTTTTATTTCGAGCCTGCCTGGCTCTAGATGCACGCTGGTGCTGATGCCTTTATCATTTGTTTCTCTTTCGTTTGTTACGATTGTGCTGATTGTGTGTACAGCCTTTTTCTCACTTCTACTTCACTTCGCCTGGCGTTGGGCGGTGGGGCTCTCTTTCGCCCGTAAAGCTCCGGCTCCTGCGTTGTCGTATTATCTAATTCCCGAGATCGATCTCGCATCAAGCCAAGTTGGTTTATGAGCTGTGTTGTGCCGTTTTGCGGCCGTGCTTTATGCAGCCGGCGGCCGTGGGCCGTGCTGGTTCGCTGAGCCACGGTTGGAAAGTCTGTTTTGTCTTTTCTGGTTGGGCTTTTTTTATTGTTGCTGTTGTTGTTTCATTTTCACCCCAGCTACTACACCGGACTGCTTGCTGACTAATGTATTGCACCGTCCGCTGCTGCTGCTGGTAGTTGTTTTGTTTTTACTCTGCGCTTTAATGAATGCCAAGACCGTTAAATTGAGATTTATGAGGGTGTACGGCAGATCGGAAGCAGTTGCGAGACGGGACAACGGACGTGGAGCGAGAGGGTCTCATCCCCTGTGCGAGGTCTGGCCCTGGTCAGCCAGCGCGGCCGGCTGGCCGGCCGGCTTTAGCTCCACGCCGTTGCCATGTGGTTAAAACGTACTTTTTTATGATTGTGATTGTGTGCCCCGCCAAACAGCCAGTGCGGTTTTCCATGCCGGGCCCTGTTTTGGTGGCCGTTTTTCATTGGTTTCATTGGTCTGAAACCAAGCAAGAAAAAAACATAAGGTGAGGGATAGAAAATGCTAAAACCTCATGCGTACATATCGCACTGTGAGCGGTTGGAAACAAAACGAAACACAGCCACAACACAGCCACAAAAAAAACGGAGTGTAAAGTAGCGATTTCAACGCGATTTGCACCGATTCCATTGCGCCGTGAAGGTTAACCAAGCGCTTCCCTTGATAGTTGGGCGGATGGGGCCGGTTGCCGCCAGCACCCCCCCAGCACCCGGCCCGCCAACCGGCCAGTGAAGCGTTTGATTTCAATGTGGAGCGATGCTCCGGATGGGCTGCGCAGGGCTGACAATTTGCATAATCAGAGACCTTGGCGGTGCGCTGAAGATTTTGATAAGGGTCCACCTGATGGACGGACCGGGTGCAGGCCGGGTGCCTTGAGCAGTACTAAATATGCAGCGATTATTTCGATTCATTCCAGCGGCTGGTGTTGCATGGTGGTGCGTATGGGTGCGAATTAATGCTAAGTCAGCTAGAGCCACAGAGAGATAGAGCGAGCATTAAGAAGTAAAAAAACACAATGCAGTTGGGTCATCGCTCGGAGATATGAAAACGTTATGTTTAATGGATTGCAGTTCAACGTTTCACTATTGGACATTATTGCTTTTTAATTTTATTGGTAACAGTTACAACAACAACTCTAACTACTTTCGCTATTTTATGGCTCTTCTAAGTGGGAATAAAATCGCCTATACATAATTCCACACTTTTAATTTGCTTTTCTAAAATCTCCTAGGCTGAAGCTGTCCCCTTTTAACATATTTATGTGGGATGATTTAGAGCCGTTTTTGTAACAAATAAAGCACAAATCTGAAGAATGTAAAAAAAAGAAGAATCATGATACATCATGCACGCACATAAATAAATACACTGATGTTACTGACAAAATACGGTAATAATATTTTAAATTATGTATATTATGTTTAAAATGTATCGATTAAAGCACTGAGAAAGGTCCATGAATCGCTCCGTTACCGAAACAGGACCAGAAAATGTTACAAAACATGTTTTTAATCAAGAACAGTAACAAGACACGTGACGAGTAAAGTTGGCAAAAATCCGGCAACGACTCCGAAAATTTCGGAACTGACGACAAGCCATCAGGGGGGTCGTGCGGAGTCGTCTGAAGTTGTCAAGAGCCGTCGGGAGTTGTCTGGAGTGGTCCGGTGTCGTTCGGAACAGTCTTGAATCATCAGGTGTCGGAGTCATCCGTAGTCTGAAGTCATCCGGATTTGGAGTTGGGATCAGTCAGTGTCGGGGCCGGAGACGGCCGATGTAAGGATGGTGCCATATGTTTACAAAGTGCATGCGTAAATCAAAAGGCGAAGAAATGTAAACGAAATCAAATGTCAACATTGAGCGTTTCCGGGCGACTACAGGCTACTTCGAGCTACTGCGACTCCAGTTTGATTCAGATTCCGATCTGACCTCCGGACGAGTCCGACTTCAGCCGATTCCGACTAGTGATGGGTAAAGTTGACAAAAAACCGGAGTCGACTCCGATCCGACTCCGATAAACTCGAAATCGACTCCGGAAGGTAGGTCCGCGCTGCAATATCCGGAGTCGTTCGGAATCGTCCGGAGTCGCCCGGAGTCGCCCGGAGTTGGAGTCATCCGGAATCATCCGGAATCGTTCGGAGTCGTTCGGAGACGTCCGGAGTCGCCCGGAGTCGGAGTCGTCCGGAGTCGGAGTCGTCCGGAGTCGTTCGGAGTCGTTCGGAGTCTTTCGGAGTCGTCGGAGTCGTTCGGAGTCGTCCGGAGTCGCCCGTAGTCGCCCGGAGTCAGAGTCGTCCGGAGTCGTTCGGAGTCGTTCGGAGTCGTTCGGAGACGTCCGGAGTCACCCGGAGTCGTTCGGAGTCGTCGGAGTCGTCGAAGTCGTCCGGAGTCGTTCGGAATCGTTCGGAGTCGGAGTCGTTCGTAGTCGTTCGGAGTCGTTCGGAGTCATTCGGAGTCGTTCGGAGTCGTTCGGAGTCATCCGGAATCATCTGGAATCGTTCGGAGTCGTTCGGAGACGTCCGGAGTCACCCGGAGTCGGAGTCATCCGGAGTCGTTCGGA
>KB668122.1:756945-768687 GCA_000349065.1 Anopheles quadriannulatus | reverse complement strand
CCGGAGTCGGAATCGAACTAACAATAGTCGGAGTCGGATCGGAGTCGTGGGTGCGCTCCATACAGCACATCACTAATTCCGACTTCAGCCAACTCCGATTTCGGTCGACGCCAGGTGGAACTAGAGGTTCCGGTTTTGCAGGAGTCAGAATCGTACTAACAATAAACGGAGTCGAAACGGAGTCATCGGTGCGCTCTAGACATCACATCAGTTAAGACCATTATGGAATCTCTATAGAGTTCCAGGAAAAGTATGGGCTCAGTATCAGATCCAGGAACATTATGCAGGTTCAGTATCACTTCCAGGACCTTTATGACCTCACTATAACTACCAGGACTGATATCGGTTAGCTGTAAGCTTCAAGATCGATATAGGTTCAACATCAGATATAGGAACGATATGGGTACAGTATCACTTACAACCTTGTGTATTTATTATAAGTTCCAAGACAAGTACGACTTGATAGATCGCGAACAAATTAGTGTTAAACAGGTAAATTAGTTAGAAATGAAGGCGTAATCTAACTATCAATTAATAAAAAATATTTCAAGCAAAACCTGTCGATAACGTATAACCATGTTTTATTGTATTTTGATATTTTTGTTACGGAATGAGTTTTCTTAGTCATAAAAATAAAATATTTTGTCTATAAATTATACTTATGTGTAACGTTTAAAAATCTGTGGGTTAAATTTGTATTTTATTTTCTCAACTTGAATGCGCAATTCAGGAAAAATTCAACAATTCATACCGAATTGAACACTTTTTTTTGTACTACTCAACATTATCTTAATGTTTCACTCCGTGTCACATGTCAATTCATAAAAGAATAAGTGATTGACCGGTCCTTTTCTCTGCCCAAAACCGTCGGAAAGCAAGCGAAAACACAATGCCCACCAAATGCAACAGAGGCGACTTTTGCGCCCATTTATTCCGTACAGTACCGATAAGGTTGGCTAGCTTTACAAATGGATGGAAGGTTGGGCATCTTGCTAAGTGTTTCCTGACATTTTTTTTTCTCGCTCAAATGTACCATTCCTTTCCCTTTCCGTAGCTATGTTTTAGCCTCTCGCGCTCTCGAAAACCTTAAAGTGTATGTAAATCGAAACGAACTTCCGGGTGGGTCGTCGGATCATCGCAGGCAAGGCAATCGATGGAACTTTGTTCCATTTCCACGGTTTCTTGCCGCTTCTACACTTACCATCACTTTACAAATGGAGAAAAAATTGAACAAAAACATAAATTGAATTACGAATAACAACAATGACAGGCAGGCGTTAATGAGGTGAAACATATTAAATTTTCCTTCGTCCTTTCCGGTCCGTGGCTGTCCGCTTTTTTTTTTGGGCCGCACGTGCCAAGTAGTTTGAGTTTTCTTCTTGTTTTTTACTTCTTTCTGGAGGATTTGGAAGTTTTTTTTTCTTTTCTCGACTCTGGATATCCTGGACGCGTTGGGAAATGATACGGGCGCAGTTGTTTTTCCGCATGTTTTCTAGCCCGGAGCATGGCCCTGTACAATGTAGCAATGTAGCTTAATTTTGTGTTGATTCGTTTAGCCGCTTCTAACAGGTTTCTTCGTGCCTTGAATTGACATGAACAGAGGTTATAGTAATAGAGAAAAAATACTTTCAATGTTTGCGGGGAGTGTGAGGGAATGTTAAATTCTTTCAGGAGTATTATTATTCAAAAGTTTGGTAAGTAAAACTGATAGTTTTATGATGATAATACAAGCTTGGAAGTATTTTAATTGAGTCTAATATAAATAATGCAAACACTATTCAGGAAAGTGTCAGTCAACTCACAACACATTAAAAAGTACAAAAATACTCTCTCTATTTAATTCACTGATCAATTGAAAGGTAAGAGAACAGACAAAAAAGCTTTTTGTTGATGTAATGTCCAGGCATGATGAAGAACAAAAAAAAAACATAAAACAATTTACGAACATACAATAAAATCAAACTGATGATGCACCCAGACGCACAGCTGGAACAAAAGAGTAACAAGTAATAAAGCAACAAAAGCAACAACAAAAAATGGGAAGCAAAACACCAAACCAAAAGCCAGTGAAACGCCTCAGAAACCACGGGACCCCGTTTTGTATATGAATAAAACATTCCGCACATAAAATGCACTCGCGCACAGGAGCGTTTTGCGAAGGAGTTTTTGTCGCCTCGCTGTACCCGCGCCGGCCACCATCGCCAGTCATCATCACCAGTCATCAGCACCATCAGAAGACAGCGTGCTGCAGTTTCTGATGGCGTTGCAGTGTTCAGCGCACCGGCGTGGAGTGTGGCCCAGCACTAAAATGCATTCACATAAACGCATACAACCATGGCCCCCACTACCAGTCACCAGGGTCCGAAAATGAAAATTGCAGCAAAGATGCAGCAAGTGCTGTTCAGTGTGATCGTTAACAGTGGTTTTTCGAAAATAGTGGTTCCGGGTATTAAACCGGCACCCGGCACCCGGGAGTAACACTCCATTTGGACGATCGTGCCACGGGGGGTTTGCAAAGTGGCAAATAATAAATGTTTGCACTGGCAGTGGGGGACGGTGCTCTTATGTGTTGTGTGTGCCGTGCTGCTGCTTCTTGAAAAATAAATTCCCATGCACGATGCGGTTCCAAGGGGTGGCGGTTGGATGGGTGTTTGAAATGGGGAAGAGGACACTATTTAGATGCATTTCAATCGAAGCAATAGATGGTTATGCATGCCGGTGCAAAGTGGCAAGGATGACCGGGGAAGCAAATATAAGGATAGCTTGTTTCTTGTTTAGTTTGTATCGTTTGGTACGCCTCCCAATTTGAAGTACAGTGATGGATGAAATAAAACTGTAAGTCACGTTTTCAAATACACGTTTTATCAACATACAAGCAATGTTTACGATCATATAATAAGATGAAATAGATTACTACTGTTATCAAAAATGCTCGTCTAGCTACAAATAACACACATACAAATAATTGACCATTATCCTCATGATTCAAAAGTGTCAAATAATTGTACGTTCAACGCATTCACCTGTAAAAAAAATGCTACAAATCCACCAGTATAGTATAAAAAAGCTATGTTTCTTGCAAAAATCAAACCAGCTAATAATAAATAATTTAATATTTCCATAGTTGATTTTTCCCACCGTTAAATACTATGCCAAGGTCAAATTAAAACATCAGCAATGAACGAACGAAAAGGAACATATCAAAAGGCAAAGCAAATTGCGAACCCCTTGCATACTCAGTTTACAATTTTAAAACTTACATTGGACATGCTTGTCTCCTAAATACACCGTTTTCGAGCCCAAGTAAACAATCTTAAGCGGCTTTTGAATAATGTTCAACTATAAGTAAACATTTGACGCCCAACTCAAATTCTGATGCCTTCCTAAACATTGTTCAATCGCCACTAAACAGTTGCTTTCCCCAATATTAACGTACGTTTATATTGCCCGTTTGAAACTTGATTTCAATTAATTTTGTACTTATTAACAAGTCAGCGATTCATTTTAAAGATATCGAGATAAATTTTTGTTGATAAAATTACAAATAATTTTGTAAAAGAACACAAACACATAAACACAAACAGAAGCCTAAACTCCTTGAAGCAAACAAATCAACTTAGGTTTAGTTACGATTTAACGAATCTTATACAGGCATCAGTATTTTAGCTGGGCGTCAAACGTGTACTTAGAGCTGAATAATGTTCAAAAGTAGTTAAACATTGTTTATTTGGGCTCGAGAACGGGGTAAATCTCTTCTTCGATTACTAATAATAACTTCTTTGGTTACTTAAAATTGAAAAAAAAATAAAAAAGAAACTCTCCTTTAGTTTACCTAGTAAAATAAATAAGTAAGTAAGATAATCTAAATAAATCAATAACAACTTTTAAAAAACCGCTGAGGTATACTCATCATTGCTTTAGAACTATTCGTAATGATCTGAAATAATACTTACATTTACGATTTTTACATTTAACAACTTACCAAATAAAATCATTACATCCTTGATTAATTCGAATTACAAAATGGTTCGGCCTAAAGATAGTAGAGGTAGTAAATATATTCATAATATCCTAAATTTGCATAAGAGTTAGAGAAAATTATTGCAAAGGCCAAAAATATTGTTAGTAAATCGATAAGTAATTTTGCTTTAGGTACCTTCTATGCTTTTTTAATACACTTTTAATTGATATAATTGTAAAAAGCGACTGAATAGAAATATTTACCATTTATCTTTACTGCCTGTTGTGACATATGTGAGCCTCACTGTAAGCAGATAAACTATCTACTTAACACCTTCAGCTAGCAAGCGGGCGAGTCATTTCGCATGCTATAAACTGCACTATGTGCAGAGCTGGCACTACTACTAGTCGCGCAAACCGAACCACCCAGCACCCGCTAAACGATGCAACATTTAACGATGCCACCATCAAACTCCCACGCACCAGCGCTTCAATTGCAATCAACGCCAACGGTTCTAATGTGGCTCGGAGCGCGCAATCCGGGTTCATATATATATATATTTTTCAAACTTTGCATCTGCAGCTTGCAACCGCAACCAACCCAACAATGTAGGTGCGCTGTAAGGGATGATGCTGATGCACCGAGCGACTTGAGCGCCGGTTGTCATTAAATTTGCGGCGCACGGTTGCCAAAAGAAGGGATTGTGTTGTGTGCTCCCATGTGTGCGGAACTATTACTGTTTGTTGTCATTCGGGGTGGATTTTTTTTTTTGTTGGTTGTAAACTTGTTAAACCAAGCCGCTTTGCACCCGGGACGGTAGGGAAGGTTATCGAATGCACACCATGTAAAGACGCCTGCCGGTGTCACCAGTGGGGCTGGGTAATAAAAACAGCAAGAAACACCGCACCAGTGGCGGCCTGGGGGCCATGGCCGTGGCATTACGCGGTGTCTTTTCAATTAGAGCTTTATGTGTGTGTGTGTGTGTGTGTGTGTGTGTGTGTGTGGGGGGGGGGGCAGTAATCTGTTGCGAGAGGTAAACAGAACCGGGCGCGTATCGTTGTGGTGTGTTAGAATATGCAAAATAAGCTTAGGTAGGAGGACGCACTTGCGCGGTTGGGTAAATAGCTGTTGATGATTGTTTTGCAACGGAGTGGAGTGTTATTACTTAAGGTGTGGAGTTGATTGTGGCGTTGAGACAATATTGATCAAGTGCGATCATCTTCGCACGGTGTGGAATAAATTTTGATTATTCCTTGAAGGCTCCATCTCTTTCCAGTTTAATGGTAAGATCGCGATGGAAAATAATTGAATAATTTGTTTTTTTCTTTTCAATTTCGATAATAGCAATTGAAATTAGCCTGATACAAGCCACAGATCTGTGAGTCTACACTACTAAAAATTTTCCCCTTAAATTCAAAAAAAGCTTTAAAAAACTAGAAAAGCAACCGTCCAACATTGTATAACAATTCCCTTTGGACGTCGTGCTGGCTCTAATCTCACGCTTGATTTATGATCTCCATTCTTTACCGAAAAAATAATCGTTCCATCCGCGAATAGCCGTGCAAACGACGGGTTGGATTGCGTGTTTTAGTTAGGCTGCCTATTTTTTTTTTTTTGTTGTTGACCACCGGCCTTCGAACGACATTATTATTATTATCATTGTGAGCTAAAGCTGCACGCCGGGCACGGTTGCCAGTACCGTGTGTTTGGGGGAGGGGCTTTCGGTTTTGATTCCTTAAATCACCGCCGAGGGTGACTCTATTGTTCTATTTGATGGATTTACGTGCTGTGGTGGCTTCTTCTTTTCTGTATTTTTGATTTGACCTCACGCGGATGACGCAGACGCTGGTCACAGTGGGCTGAAACGGTTGAAAGCAGTGGTAAAATGGGTAAATATATGAACGGACTTGATTGACGGCACGCAAGCAACTGGAAGTAGAGCTGATGGCTCTACAGGGAGAATGCTTATTTAGAATGTTACATATTTAGAAAAAAGACTTATTTACATGCTAAACTCTGTTTTCTTTATTATTTTTCTCTCTTTATCTAGGGTAAATGTACCTATAGTGGTAGTAGTACCAATTGTGGTGCTATTGCTCTAAAATGCGGTTCATAGGGCAAATTAAAAGTAATTAAGTTATTTAAGTTAGTGTGAAATGTTCTTTAGCCTTTTACAAAGGGTTTACAAGTTAAATGGGGCCATTCCGTTACTTAGTGACCGAAAAATCCATTATTTTGTGAAATATGTCAACATTTTTCCAAAATCCTTAGGATTTCATAACGAAACTCATTTTTCTGTTAACGTTCTAAACGACCACATAACCACGCAATTACTAGTTTTTCAACATAACTGTTATGTAATGTTATTCTTTTACTAAAATTATTTGCCTTTTGACCATATTTATGCATTTTTAAGTGTTTTTTACCATAGTGCCATTATAGGTACACAAAACAGGCATGTTCCTATAGTGGTCCTAGTTCTAAAATCAATAAATACAGGTAATTTTAGATTTTTTTCGGCGACATTTTTGACATGTCGTACTGTTTTCACTAAAATAAGCAACAGAAATGAGTTTTATGTAGGTAATATACCAAAAACAGGCCAAATTCGCTTATGAATGAAAAATTGACTTCAAATCAAGCACACTCTTCCGGATGTAGGTTGACGACAGGTGTGATGCAGTACTTTAGTGAATATTTTCATCAATCAAATTTATTCATTTTGTACGATCAAATTACGCAAGAAACCAATATTATGGCAGTAATCCTTGCTATTAATACGAAAACAGCTTCGAAACTAAGTTTCAGTGATATTATACACCGTTTTTGATGCATCTTTGTTTACCACCACTATAGGAACACAATACGACGACTATAGGAACCATACCACCATTATAGGTACAACGAAGCAGTCACAAAATATGTATTTTTTCGTAAATTTGATGTATTTCTGGGTAAAAATGGTTGTGATTGCGAAGATAAAACATATTCCAAAACATATGTGTTAAAATATTCAGAAATTGTCCTTACTGACACTTTACATCCATTAAAACACATCGGTCCCACTACAAATTGCACCACTTGGTACATTGGTACATTCACCCTAATTGGAAAATTGTTAACAATTTGATTTACTTGTTGAGCGTTTGATAGATTATGGTTCGTGTGGGTTTTAAATAATAAAATAAATACATTGCTCTAACTTTTTGCACGTCCTGGTTACATCTTTTGCTAATTAAATTCGTATTAAAACGCCAATGTAGCCTTTAGTTGTATTTAAATTATTTACCAAAAAGCAAAGAAGATTAAGATTATTTTATTAAAAAAAAAATAACAAATGATTCAATTCACCTATTTGGATTTAAAAGACAATAAATATTGAAAATCATTCAAAATGTTAATTTTTCTCCCTAGTTTCTAAAACAATAAATATGCTTCTCTGCTTAAAACAAACGCTGCTGGTGATGGAATCAACAACTCGTGCCCATCATTTACCTTTATTGCCTCGTGTGCAAACACACAGCACAGGCAAATCGATGAACTTGAATTAGAAAACCGAAGAGATCCATAAATTTGCGCACCGTCGGTGTGGTGCTCCAGGCATTCTCTGCGCTGTTTCGATTGGGATTCGTGATTTGTGTCGGTTTCTGTTTTTACAATCTCCCCCATCTCTACCTGTGTCGCTGGTGTCAACCCTTTCCCTTGCCACCGAAAACAGCAGTCTCGAAGTCTTTGAGCACAATGCTAAATAGTGAAATATTTTGCGTTCCAAACACACACACACACACCCGCAGGAAGCAGACGTTTCATTTCATTGCAAATAGATTTATGATGCGATGTAGCACCAGGGAGAGCAGGGAGCAATAGGCCGCTCAGGGATGACATTCCACGTACGGGAATGGGAAGGCCATAACCCTTTTCCTCCAAACAACCCTCTCCCCCCCCCCCCCCCCACCCATGACACGAGCGTGGTAAATAAATCGACGCTAACAACTGAATCCGTTTGGCGTTGTATGTTGTCATAAAAATGGATTTTATAGTAAACAAACGGCCCCCCCTCCCCCCTCCCCTGCCTGAGGCTAGCTCGGCCGGTTCGAGTGTCTGCTGCTAACAAAACCAGGAAGTGCCCGGAACGGGTGCACCGATGCATCGCAAAACAACAACAGCAACACACTTGCCCACAGACACAAACATCCACTCAAACGGACATTGTTGCACCGCGAGACTGCGGGATGAGCACGCGCGCACTTGGCGCGGTTTGTTTGCATAACATAAACAAAGCAAATTTATTTCACATTTTATGTGCCACCATATATGTATACTTTTTTTTCTATTTCTGCGATGCAAAATTTTTGCACCATAAGCTGTAACTGTGGATTGAGATGTATTTATTTTTGCATGTTGCAATGATTCATTGATTCACTATTACACGCTTTGATACCACTATAGAGACCAGTGTTTTACACCAGTAATCAGTTTGTGCTAACTTAACTACACATCGATTACATATGCAATCGATTATCTGCCTTCTTGTCTGCCATTGATCAGTAGCACACTGATTTTGCATGATAAATAAGAATCAAAAGCCTTCCAATGGTCTATGGAACTTATTTGGCATCATTATAAACCACTCACTAATGCATGCGAAATTATTGCAGGGTTCTTTGATTTAGTTTTGTACTATTGTGGATGCCTTTTTGCTGCAATGGATTGTCGTTATGAAAAATTGTAATATTAGCATTTACATTGTTAAACATCATGTCTATTATTGATCTATCAAAATAAAGTAATATATAACGATGTGTTAATTATTCACATCTTTGTCACCCATCGGGTTGATAACTGTAAAACCGTAAGTTGAAAGAAGAACCGTAAGTTAAAGCATATTATACATACTCAAAGTAGTTTGAACAAAGCAAATAAAACTTCAATGCTGTAGATGGAGATTAGAGGGTAGCTGCAAGGGTATAACAAATACCAACGCTTAATTACACTACACTGCCGATTTAAGACTGAACAGTTTAGAGAAGAGAAGGAATTATCTGGAATAAGAAATCGAGCTTACAATTTAAACGGAGCAAACAACACAAGGCAGAATGGAACATTTGCGATGGTCAGTATACATAGTTTGTATATAAAAATATAGAGGAATTAGGAGAATAAACATAAACAAGCAAGATCGTGAAGAAAAAGATATAAAGTATGGTCATTTCTTTGTAAAAATGTCATGATTTGTATTTGTATTTATTTTTGCAATTATCCTTCAATTCAATTCAGCAATTATTGTTTATGAACCACGCGATATAAAACACCAGACGGTAATAAAGTTTTAATGTTCAGTTTAATATTGTAATAAAGCATGTAAGATGGACTTTGGATTAAATTAAGTTTCATTTTATTTTCAATATCTTTTTCTGGATTTTATTTTTGTTTTACCAACCAGTAAGTTCTTCCTTGTAAGTTACCTTTGATAAAAAAATTTATCTTTTCTGACTTGATTTTTTCAATGTGCTTTGAACAAAGAATTTATAGCACTTTAAAAAAGGAACGTTTTATTGACCGTTCTAAACTATTACAAAAATAAAATGAAAAAAAAAAACTCATCCGAAAGACGAAAAAACTATTCCGTACCTCTTATGAACATAACGAACCCTGCATTTGAGCAACCTAATCGTGTATGTACGCTTGCCTCCACTATCAGACGACAATTTGCATCTTCAAACATGGTGCCCCACAGTTTGTAGACAATTTTTCATTTCGAAAACGCAAACCCGCCCTTACGATCCCCTCCCCAACCGGGACGTTTTGAAGGAGGAATACATAAGTAATTAGTTGCCGGTTGGCACGGGATTGATAATGATTATCGCGTAGCTGTATGTAATAGAACCAGACCAGAGTCGTCTTAACGATCATCACCAATTTCTCACCACGCAACAATGTATGAAGCCCAGCCCGGCACTGAAGTACGTTGCAGTGTATCGCAGTGCAAACGACGATCATTGCTCGGCACGTGCTTGCTTGAGGGGACGATCGAGAGGCCGCTAAAGATGTAAACGCATCTTACCAGTCGTACGAAAAATGAGTGCCACTATCAACTGTTCAGGCGGCCACATGCTTCACACGAACGATGATTTAATAAATGTCTCACTTGTTGCTGGTGCTGCTGCTGCTGCCAGCTTCCCTTTAATCAATCCCTATTGGGTTGATTGCATGCGAAGAGGAGGAGAGTGTAAAGAGCATACGAAACGTCCATAGGGAAAGATTGCTACTTCTTATCTGTTAATAACAACGACTCGGTCGGGCAGCGGTGGACGGAGCTGGGGCTGTCGGTGTTGTCGGAGTCGGGTTTGAAATATGGAGATTGGCTTACTTTTGTCTTATGATAATTACAACCCCGCCCCTCCCCCGCTGTAACACCATCGGGTGTGACAAAACAGGTTCTCCTGGGGGTGGGCGGGAGTGCCAAGCGGGCATGTGGCCCACAGCCCGATGACGTACGTAGCTGGAATTGATTTACTTGCGAACCGCTGCTGCAACCTGCTGCAGTCGACCGTACAAAGTACTTGATTCTAATCCACCCCGCCCCCAACCTGTCTGTCTTGGGAGATCGGTTCTAGGGTGTGTGTGTGTTTCTGTTGTTTTGAAGCGTGTTTATTCGCCAACGGTGTGTGATTACTTTCTGCAAATGGAAACTCGCCTTATAGAAGCACAGCAGCAGCAACAAACAACAGCAAAACAGCCACCAACACGCGACGCAGAAAGTTGATGAGATCAGACTGACTGAGGCGTTGTGCCATGTGCATTCGCCTATAGGGGAAAGAGAAGGAGAGAGAGAGATAAAAAAGCAACAATAACAACATCACCAAGACTAAAAAGCAGGCGTTAATATGAATTTTAATTTGCATTTAATTCTTTCTCGAATGAATTAATTGCTGTCAGCTCATACGGGACCATAGATTGCATAATCTATGGACGGGTTGAGAAGGAACGGCTGAAGGGTAGCTTTTGCAAACGAATAGAACGATGATTTACATGATATTGGTGTTGATCATTCGAGCGATACTGTTTATTGTAAACAAAAGGTTTAACATATGCAAAAATAAATGGAACAAAACATTATTGCTCAAGGTTTTTGTTCTTGTGTTCTTGATCATTATTTCAACAAGCTTTGCAAATTGTTGGTCCTTCGAGTGCGATATTTTTAAATGCAGTTGCTCGACTCTTTCATCTTACATTCTACATTTTATAAGGTATATCTAATTTGTTACATAAGGTGTACATTTTTTATTAAAACATTAGTACAATATTGATACTTTCAATATTGACATTACGGAAATCAATCAAGCAAATCTGATCAATTAATGTGTCCTTGTCTAAGGCAGTTGTATCGTAGAAGCAAATTTAAACAATTACTGAACTTCTTCTAAAAGAAAACAATTCAGCCTTCTGTCCAATATGGAACTAGAATTCAGGTTGATTAATTGGATTTTTTTTTAAATTAAATTGAACATTAATTTTTATCGAATCTGCCTTTGATACAATAGTCTATAGCAAATAAAAAAATAGCACAACAAATAATAAATGTCAGTATGTCAATGCATCACAAAAAATCGTTGAAAGGATATAAGAATTTTCAGATAATGGGCCCTTTCCGTTTGAAGCTCGTAGGCTGAAATTTCAGCCTGTCAGCTGTTTGCATTGTATAGCAGTTTTCGAGCAGCTATCTAAGTGAGTATAATATACAGGTGGGCTTATCCCAAGGTGTATGAATTTAGAAGGCT
>KB668122.1:697808-756462 GCA_000349065.1 Anopheles quadriannulatus | reverse complement strand
AGGTACTCGAATCTAATTCTAGCTTTTAGGCTAAAATTTTCTAGACTGAAAATCGCAGGCTAGTTTTTTGTGTGGTTTTGTATGGATTGTTTACATGATTTCAGCCTCCAACTGTCAAACTCCATACAAAAAACTAACTAGAATCGTGAAGGCCCCCAATATAGGAAACACTGTAATGGTCCTTCGAACCGGATATCAATGAGCTCAAGTAGTTGAATAAAAATTGGAATCAGTTGAATTTTTATCTACTTAAAATTTAACGCTAAACGAGCTGTCGTTCCTATGAATAGAAGTAGTAGAATGTATTTATACTTCAAATATTTTCCAATGTTTTTTTGTATTTAAAATATAAATTAAAAACTAAATAAAGGGAAATGATAGAAATTCGTCCAAAATACCTAAACTTTTTTTTTCAAAAATAGTTCTTTCTGAAGCGTAAAAACGTTGTTGAGAGGATATTTTAAGAACGTATTTAAGCGATTCATTCAACATCACCATTAGCACTAAGGAAAACCTGAATCAAACAAGATTCCAACAGTATATCCCTAATGACGATAACCAAATCCTTTCTAGAACTAAAAAATGGAAGATATCCCGATCTTTCTTGAGCTTTTTGAAGTCATTAGTATATGATATTGTTCAATCTCTACCAACCAATCTTACACTGAACAGGTTTTCTTTAAGGAAAAATCCTCCTCCTTTTTCTCCAACTCGTCGATTCAATTAGGCCGATTCATTATCGTTGGTATCACCCGAATCCTCTACGCAAATGATGATTTCAAGCAGTGTGGAAAGCGACCAAGTGACTCCTTTGTGACGCGTTTCACGAAACCGATACAAGTGAGTGTGATCCACGGAGTGTCTTGTCGTTACGGGATTGCGCACGGGATGGCAAAAGGGACGATGAAGCTCACTGTACCGGAAGGGTACGGAAATGGGTTGCTTCCTGTTTTGCCTGTTTTGGTCGAAAACGTTATTCGCACAACCCCTTTGTGCCGTCGTGTTGGAGGCTTGTCTCTTTGAAGACAGTTTACTAATCGTTCCAAAATGGGTCCCTCTTTCGGTTCAGTGGGAACCGTTTCGTTTTTGGGTGCAAAGTCCAATTCCAACCTTTATTTTAACGTTGAAAAAAGAAATTATTTAAAGTAGTTAGGCATAAAAAAGCAATCCCATTAGGGGTTGTGTAACAACGGGTACCCGCTCCGAAGGTGGTGGCCAGTTTCGGTTTCTGTGTGAAGAGATTTATATTTTTACTGTGGCAATAACTGAACCGTGACGTTCGACAATGGTTCTTAGTAGGCGTGCTGCGTCTGTCACAAATGCTTCCGAAAGACGGGCGAAACGCGCGTTTGACAGCTGACAGTGGACTCCTTTCTCTTGGGCCACAAGCGTGTAGCTCTGGCTTCAGAAAATACGGAAAGCCGAAAGACGGCAAGCAGCGTCGAGGAACAAACAACAAACCGATAATTGTCGAAAGTAAAAATAATTACACCCATTGTTGGTCGCTCGCAAAAGTGTAGGAAGTGGTAGGGGGAAACATCGACGAAGGTGACAGAACAGATTCACCCCCCCCAAACGGCAGTCCCTCCACACCTGAGTGAGCTAGTGAACCGGATCGGGTCGGAAATGGAGCGCACTTTCGAGACCCTCGGCAAATTCTGGTACACCCCGGAACACCCGATTAACTTTCCGGATCGATTAAATCGGCCAGCGGGCGGCAAAAGAACAACTGGAACTTCGCCATTCGATCCGCCTCGGTCAGCTGACATAGCGCCCTGACGCTGCGGTGCCGTGAGATACACACGCCTGGGAAAAAAGTGTGTTGCCGCGATCAAGAAGAAAGAAGAATTCCCGCTCGATTGAGTTTTTCTGAACAACCCCTCTACCCATACCCCATAACCCCCATATTCGAAGGCCACCCGGGCGGGGAGCGTAATTGTTTCAAACGGCCCGAGAACCCTTGAGCAAGTCAGTCATTTCTCTTTTGTCTTCCAAGCTTTTGTCGATTGCACTTTTTGTCTTTTCGTGGAAGGGTTTATTTTTTGTTTGTCTGTGTGTGTGTGTGTGCCGTTGCGTTTTCATTGTCGAACGCCGGTGATTCGGCGAGGTGCCACAATTTTCCGGCTCAGAAGTTCTGAAACACTCGCGGGGCTTACCCGGTTCGGCACCATTTATTTTCTCTCTTGTTGATGCGCTGCGGGCCAGATCTTCACGCTCGGCCACAGCTGATTGAGCTCGGTTGCGCGCATCGGGAATCCGGGGTGGGTGGGTTTGTGTTTTTTGCCGGTTTCGGTGTTGTACTGGTTTTGTTGTGCCTTTTGTTGGAAGGGCTCAAACTGGAAGGGGAAAGATACGGTGAACACACAGTTGCGATCAACTGATCACTTCATGAAAATGTTAGATTAGTTTGAATATGCACAGGATGTAGAGCTAGACCTTTTCTGACTTCAAAATGTACATGCAATGTAGCACAAACGAGTCTTCGTATCATCTTTGTAGATATTTTGTATACAATACTCGATAATTGAACCTTAGTCTTTATTAGTTGATCTGCTTGGAGAATTAAATCATTCGTCCTATAACAAATTTTACAAAAAGGTTCTCATTTTCAATCTCTCACTATAGAGCGTTACTTTTTCACTCTATAGTGAGACGAAATTGGTTAGTGAGTTGATGTTAGGGGCGGATAGCTTGGATGATTTCTGTAGCGTGTTGGTTTTCTTGCACACTTTGTACCGACATAGCGATTCATCGATGTAGGCGTTGGACGAAAGACGACAAGGATGTTTTCGTCAAACGAACAGACGAATATCGCCCTCACGTATGTGAAATTGTGTAATATTTATGAAGTGATCTAAACAGCATAAAGATTCAAAAAGTACAGTTAAGCTTAAAATTAATTGCAGCAGCTTCCGTGGTATGTTGGTACGGATAACCAGTGGATCGCGGGCCACCGCCAGACTGATTGGCTGATCGTTATTGGCCGCATAGTGTACTGTTGATGTCTGGATTGCTGCAGGACGACACCAAAATATCCAGGACTCTACAGGCAGCAATCTCATTTGAAATGTTCAATCATCTGCGTCACCTGTTTGCCCTCATATTGGTGGAGGAAATGTCGCATTATCCTCTCTTATTGTGATCGTGAAACGTGAACCACTTTTGTGAAGATTTACACTCGCAAAATCAAGATCAGTACACCGTCGAAGACTCCGAACAGAATCAGATACTGCGAGCTTTCGAGAACCTCAAAGCGCTGGGAATCATTGATTAGTATCTGTGAGAAATGACGCCGCGGAAGGCGCTAATGATATTTCCGACCATGCTGCATTTAGACGACTTTGTGCAGATACTGCCAGACTTTCTACAATACGCCTTATCCACAGCCGAAATATTTTCCCCGGTGGACGCGGAGCACTCTTATGCTATCGATGAGCTGGACAACAAATTAGTATACGCGAACCGATTGAACAACGAACAATGAACGGGGTGCGATGAAATTACCGCAGCAGTGGACAGCTACGATTTGACAGAACAATCCAGAGGAGACACACAATGGACAGGTTTTTTCCTTGATTGACCTGGTGGCATCGGAAATCCGTTTATGCTCGAAACTATTCTTGAATTTAATCGAAAATTACAATCGCAGTGGCTTCGAGTGGAATTGCTACTCTGCTGCTGACCATGGAAAGCACGCTACACTCTACATTCAAGCTATCGCTCATCCTGGACGCTCACAGTTCCTATAATATCCGTGTACAGTAAAGGTCTGAAGCAGTGTATTCGGCGGAGCATGATTTGGGGCAAATTTAGGGTATTGCATTTGCGGGAAAACATGCGTGTGCAGAAAGCTAGACTATTCGAGATGCTGAAGAGCGGAAAGAGTTCGTAGAATTTCTGCTCTGCATCGGCGAGAGTCATACGACATACGGCATGAGACATTCCCGGGGTTCGGTAAGGCATATGCCAAGATACCACGGGACTTTATATTACCTGGAACATCTGATCCGAAATGTTACGTAAATTTATCGCAAACAATGTGAATTTTGATACATAAATTATGTATTTCAAGGGGTACACGATCCACAATTTATTAGTTAATAAAATATTAGGTAAAAGAAAATTGGAAAAAATCATGCATCAATATACTGCAATATATGTTATAAATAATATAAGCACACAGAAAAAAATCTTTCACAAAGGATCCAAAAACAAAATGGTTAATTGAAGTGCAATTTTTATATGCCCTCCGATAAACGTTGCGTAGCCCTGTAACCGGGCCATTTTAACTAGTCAAAACAAAGGATTTGAAGGAGGGACTTGATGTTCAAAATGAGGAGAATCTAATCAACCTAGAAATCTAGAAGCCTAGAAACTAATAAACTAATCAGACAATGAACTATGCTAGTCAACTTATCCTTACAAAGTATCATCAACTCGACGAAGAGATACGCTTGATGTGACATTTTGATGTGAATCTTGACCAAAAGAGGACCTAAGAGAGAAGATGGTCGGAAAACGTCTTGGAAAGATCCTAACCCGAATTTGTCGAAATTCGGAAGATCAAAGTAGCGCGGTGGATGTATAGTTTTACCTCAATACAGTGCATATTTACGAATTTGTTTCTTTAAAACTACAATCTTTATTAAAAGCAAAAGCTTTCGTCCCGCAAATTAAACATACGTCATTTTTTATCTTTAAAAGAAAAACAGATCTTAGTTGAAGCGTGTTTCTCGTGATTTAATGGATCCTCTATGCCTCAAAACGATGTTCTGCTCACTGGTCAGGTCACCTTTGTTATACGGTTCGGTAATCGCTCGCATACTCCACGTGGTCAGTTCTTCTGCACCTCCATGTTACGAGGAAAGATGTTAGGTTGTTAGGTTTGTTGTCCTTCTCGGGCCCTTCTTTCCAATTTGTTGCAATGTCATAAGAAGCAGATATCCTTTACTGTGTTAAAGGGCACATCACACATCTTTCATTATAATCTCTGCTTATCATCCCGTCGTTCTCACCTACTATCTTCCCCCTAGACTCCACAATTTGAAGTCTTTTCTGTTTAGCTAAGGTTAGGCTTAGTTTTTCACGATGCTTTGCAATTATATTGAAATTGAAAATATGAATAAACTTAATAAACTTAATATGAAGACCTATTCTTACGATCAATTGGATCAATTTTGAAAGTACCGAGGATTTTAGAGATTTGAATACAAGATATTCTGAAATATATTTGTGACTGGTCCTCTTATAACTGATCAAGTTTGAAATCTACCGAAGATTGTAATGAGTATAATGGAGTGAACCAAATTCAATATGATCATCACATATCATCATTCTTGCCAAAAACAGCAATTATAAGAAAGCTAGAACAAATATTCAAATCTCATCTCCATCTCAAATCTCTTGTCCCATTACACAACCAATCCAACAGTGATGTTAACGGCATATCGAAACTGAACGCTCAGTACCGGATTAGGGAAGCAAAACAACAACTCACAAGGCAGATCCCGTTGTAAACTACCTAGAGTAGCGAGTGGAAGCGACGAGCTAATAAATGCGGCGATGCTTATTTTTCAAAAAAAACACTCAAAACAAACCAGCTACCGATCTAATGCGCAGCACCAGGGAACAAACAAAACACATTTCGATCGACGGTACACACAGATATCTCACCCACCCCCACCCAGTACGGCGAGGCACTGGGGCGGGTTGGTTGGTGCACACCTTTTGCATGCTTGATCAGTTCAGGCCGTGCGAGAAATCAGAAATGTGCACGGCCGAGTTCAAAACATGCCACTCCTCTAGGCGGGCGCGAGCACTCGACCACCACCACTGGAAGCTTACATTGCCAGGCCTATCCCAATGTGTACGTCGACGACAACGACGACGATGATCCAAACCAGGCACCGGGCACAACATAACAATGCCTTGGGGATGTCGGACAGCGGAGTACACCCGGTGGCGGAGTACACCCGGAATGGAATTGAGAAGCATGGTTCGAATTATTATTTGCCACTAAGCCGCAAATTCAACGGAGTTCCTACCCCCTCGGTTTTCCTTTGCGGCTTCTCGTGAGCTGTGTTTTGTCGAATGTGACCCGCGTGTGTGTGTGTGTGTGTGTGGGACGGATGGGGAGGAAGAGGGACCAATGTTTTCGTCACGATTCGGCCATGACCATAATGGGGTTTCGGGTTTTGGGTGGTTGATGCTAGGTGCGGAGAGAAATTGATACCGAGCTCACGTGCGATAATCGTGCCGTTCGTGTAACTGTCCAATGTACAGTTCTGGAGGTTTGTTTTTGGAGGGGTAAGCTAAAGGGAAAAGGGAGATATATTTAAACCTAGGTTCTAGGCTGTTTGATCGATCACCGGTTTGACTGATCCTGAATGAAGAGATCTTTGTGCGAGACGAATTATGCACGCCCAGGAGATATTGAAGGAGGATCTTGTGCCCTGTGTTTCCCAATCGGTTTGAGGCCAGTGGTCGGCAAAGCTAAAGAAATGAGATGATCAGATTCAATGGATTGTTAAAACTGCAGGAATTTAGTCAAGTTCTCATGAGCTATAAATTATAAATACAGTCGTAGCTGATATAATTGATCCCTAGGTTACCGATTTTTGTCTTAATATTTACTTCGTCAACAATAATTTACGCATTTATGGCTATTATTTTGCCATTTAAATAATTTCAGATACTGTGATACTCAGATATAGTGATAAAACTAACTTTTTAAAGAAATTTCGTGAAATTCCACATGGTAGATAAAAATCCCCTAAGATACCTTATGATATGTTTCATTTTTTATTGATACATTTCTGCTTTGCAACACAATTGATGGATACAACTTTTGGAATTGGGATAGCAGCGTTGAAGGTACAACTTGAAGTAAGCCTCCAAACAATTAGGTCTGTAAACTACAATTTATAAAGCTTTATAAAAATGCTATCTTCAACGACCTATAACGACGTTTTTTTTTATATTTGCCTAAAAAGCTTAGGCTATATGATATCGTGATAGACATTACTGCTCAGATTGTGACTTACAATGTGATAGGTGGTGACAATTTACAATTTCTCCTAATGCTCTAGAGCTCTTCCCAATAGTCAAAAGTGGACATGGACATAAATTTGAATCTAAAATCTGTATGAAAAGCTAAATTACACCATACAAATCTTTAAATGTACTTTCATAAATGTTTCACGGTTGCTTACCACTGATTAAAAGCACTCGCGCAAGTCGCATGATCTCCACCTTCGTGGAGCGTAATTAGCGTCGAGGGTCATAACTCAATATCTTCTGACCGGGCTGACCTCCCCGGTTTCTTCAAAAAGGGGCACATTTATTTGCCGTTTTGCTGCACAGGCAGTAGTGTGTGTCCCTGTCACCGGAACCTCGGATGAGACATTAATTACGGTCCTTTAGAAATGATTACGGCCAAAGATGATGAAATGATTTCTTCGTTTCGCTTTCTTTGCGGACGTTATGCGGGACGTCCCTTTTCCTTTGTGTGATGAATGTGCGAAACCCTATCGGCGGAGAGGATAAGCGTACTTTCACTGCAAAATGGAAAGAATTTCACCCGACGAAAGGGGAAGACGCTGTTGCCGGACATGGGTTTAATACAAATAAATCTCGAACGACAAACGCGAGGGCAGATTGCAATTTGCACCGTAGTAAAGTATAATTAGCTCCAATCAGGTGAAGAGATTACCTCCCCACGCGCTCACCTATCCCCGTGAATGGGGCCCGCTCTGCAAGAAAGGACATTGAATCGTAATGTCCGATCGGTGCTCGCCGTTCAGCACAGGTATCTTGTTGAATGTCGGTCCGTGATAGCTCTTGTCCAAACGGTCCACACTCGTACACACAGAGTTAAGCAGATTAAAAACCCATTTGCGAAACATCATTCACTTAAGGTGAAGCCGGGCGGATGAAATGATGACCAATTTATCGCCTCTCGGGACGGTTCTCGGGATGATGCCATACCGTGCGAAGGCTACAGAAGATGAGTTTTGAGTTAAGGACGTCCTACCAACGACAAAGGACGTCAGGCAGAGTGATGCTACGCCTGCAGCTCGTAGCCAGTGGGATAAATGGACTGCTTTGTCCCGGAACCATGGCACAGCGCTCAAGCCGCCCGGCAGTGAGGAAGGAGAAAAGGGATTGCATTCATAGTGTGCAGCAGTGTTATGATTATTTATTTATGCTATTTACTTTCTCGTGATCTCTCTCTTTCTCTATCTCTCTTTTTCACGGTCCTACCTAGGGACCATCGTCATAAATTGTTGTTCCCCTGGAAGGCATAGGCTCTGCTGTAACATAGTACCTTATTCCAATTCTTGGATTTGGGCCCGGGCCCCGGAAGCATCTCAATTTGTTTAACACTTTCTCGGTCCCTATTTCCACTCTAGCCCTCTGCTCTTCACCCTCTTCGATGTTTGTTCATTCCGAGAGTAACATTCCATTTTCGGGGGGGGGGGGGGGGGTTTCGGCTCTCGGGACGGCTCGGGAAGTTGTCTTCCGGAACAGACCACCCCGTTCCCAGCCCACGGAGCAACCCAGGTCCGGGCGCCACCGCAGTCGCGTTTGCGTGTTGTTTACACGCGCGAGTGCATCAAGCAAGCGGAACCCATCGGCCAGGTCGGCCTTTGTGGGATGCAACCGAATGCAAACAACGATTGTTCCGGTCGACCGGGCCGCACCGGGACAATCGGGCTAAAGCCACCAGGCAAAAGGTCATAAATAATGTCTGCGCCGGGGAGAGTTTTCTTTCCTTCTCGCAGCGCGTGAGAAGTCGCTCATGTGTTGCGCATGCTGGCAGTTGCAGTTCTAATATCCGGCCTCAAATAGACCAGAAAAAGAATAGACTGAGGGGAGGGGAACTGTTGCAGGAATGCACCGGAATTTGGTATGGAGACAAGGTTTCGTAACCACAGCGTAAAGGTAGTGTTTTTTTTTGCCTCGGTACCTATGGATAGAAATTTGGCCGATTGAGGTTCGCAAAAACCGCATACACACCGATCCGGTTCGAAGGACCAAACATGCATGAATCGGTCTGTCGGTCGCCTCCAGCACCAGAGGGAAAAGGTTTTGCGGTTCACCCGGCGGGTGCTATCCATCCCAGTCTGTGTCCAGCGATGATGATGATGATGATGATGATGAGTTATAAGCAAGTTTTTAATAATTCATCGAGTTGTAATTACGGCTTTTGAGGGTTGGGTTCGCAAGTTTTTGGCTTGCGTCTACACCATCACACCAGCTGGGTCTGGGCCCGTCTGAGTGCTTGCTTGAGTCCACGGGCGGTGTTGTGTTACACAATGTCGCATTTGACGTCATCGTCACCGTCCGCTGGTGGTCTGCTGGCGGGAACGTCTTTCACGCTAGTTTGCTTTTCCGGTCAATAATTAACGAGGGTGGTTGGGGTTTTGGCTTGCTTTTTTTATGTTTCTGGGGCGGAGCCGGCAAGTGCTACACGTGTGCGGGAACCACACCGGGTTTTGGGTCGGGTTGGCTAAACCCGTCGAAATAAATGAGGATTTTGACACTTGAAGTTTGCGGGCGCGTTCCAGTGTTGGGATGTGGGTGGGTAAGGACGGATGCCTAGATAGATGAATTAATCAGGTTAAAGTTGTACCCGTGATGAAGGTGTGGGGAAACCACTTATTCCAGCGAAGGGTCCGAAAGGCTGAAGAAAGTAGTTCAAGTAGAAGAACTTGTATGGGAAAGTTGTCTTCAACTCAGCGTGTTATGTTAAAGTAAGTTTAATTTTGAATATCAAGAATAGTCATAAAGAATGAGAAGGTTTCCGATATGTTGAAATGAATCGTAGATATTCCTGATACTGTTGCTATTATATGTATTTTACGACATTTTGTAGTATGTATTGATTGTTTTTCTTCTCAAGTCATACTTTCCTATCATTAGCAAATAGCTCTTTATATTATTATGATAATGCTCTTCACATAATTATGCATTGTTCATCATGGAACTGCTTCTTTATACAGTGGAGCGCCGTTTATCCGGGCTTCTCGGGACTTGACCTCGACCGGATAAGCGAATAACACGAATAATGAGTCAAATAATATATTTTATCATCAATTTCTGATTAGTTCTTTAAAAAATTCCTATTTTTTGATAAAAAATAACCCAGTTTTTATAAACTTCATGTTTTTCCCATGAGAATATTTGAAATTTGCCATGAATTATAGTGTTTTTGTTATGATGATGTGCTCTTATAACCTCTTTTTTAAATACCCTCCTCATAACGCAATGTCACCTTTGTATTGAACTGTCATTTCTCAACAGCACGGATAAACGGAAAGCCGGATAAAAGGTACCCGGATAAACAGCGCTCCACTGTATTTACGCATCAAACGCATTGCGGAGTGCAAAATAGGAGTGCTATACTTCAAGAAGCAAGAACATTGAATTTTTCTGTTTTATTGAAGTTCTCTACGATTGCCAGTGCTGTAGAATGCAATTCTGAGCAACTTTGGTGGCTAATGAGCGGCAATCGTACTTATTATGCTGAGAGATACTACGAAAATGATTAGAGAAGAACAAGATGATTAGTTAGTATGCTGCTGCTTTTGATTTTCTTTTCACATCTCAATGCCTTTAACACAACATATCAGCGATTGATCTATAGCGCACTGGGCTGTTTCTCTCTTCCATAAAAAAAAACTGAAGCTTCGGGCGTAAACAGGTGTATTAAAATTAATTTCATGAAATAAAAGCTATTTTCCCGGCAATCCGGCGGTGAATTGGTGGCCAATAAAAAAAAAAACAAATGGTAAACGAAGTATACGACCGCGGTCGGCCGCTTGCAACTTTAAAAGGTGGTCATTTCGGCATAGCCGCACGCATCGTTACTTCTACGCCAAGGTGGAAGAGCTTTGCCACGGCTTCCTGTGGGTGGCCCTGTTTTCTAATTGCCACTACAAAGCCTATGTTTTTCCCGACCACTTTATTATCCCCGCTCTCCCACCAGGGGAGCGTAATGCGCGCCGCCGTTGGTCAGCGCCAGGATCGTCGCTACAAGCGGACGTGTAGTGATTTATTGGTCAATATTAAGGCAGGCCCAGCACCGAGCGCATAAATCTAATTGCACCGCGCAGGTACTCGGTCAGTGGCGCTGTTGTGGGGTCTTTGTGTTGGAGGGTAACGAAAAGAAACAACCCATTTCCCAACCCCACCACTTTTTTGCCGCGTTCCAGCAAAGCGTTCTTTGTTCCCAACAAAAAAGGTTCGTGGGTCACCGCAAAAAAACTTGGACAACCATTGGAATGAGCGTAGGGGGAATGGTGAAAATTATCAAAAACCGTTTATCTTTTCCTTTTCTCCCGGCAACGATTCCGGCCGAAGGGGGGATTGTTCGATCATAATCGCAAACTGGAAAAACACCGTAAAACATGTGCAATAAAGCCGGTCTTGGTGCTGGCAATAAACAGGGAAAGGGAGATAACGAGCCGCCACACTTTGGCCCTTCGAACCGGATCGGCCAAAATGGAGGCTCTTTTGCTTCGGAGGCCGAAACGATCGTTGTTTGATCGTGGTTGTAGTTGGGTCACGGTAATGCGTCACAAAAAATGTGGAAAGCATACAAATGCACCAGCCTGGAGGGAGAAGGGTCTTATCAGATGCATTGTGCGCATTGATGCTTTCGATGCAGATTGAACGCTCAATCGCTTGTGCAGACTCGATTTCTCTTTCGGTGAGTGGAAAACTATGACAGTGTGCTACATTTCCTGTATCCCGGGTAGGATCTGTACCTTCCTGCAGGCGGCAGCCTCAACAATCTAATAAACTCAAACGCAGATCCAAACAAGCGTTCAAGGGAATGGCAAAACTCACCACATGCATCGCGCTGTCGCGCACTTCCGATCCCGCAGGATAGAATTTAATTAAGGAAATGTGTGTTGGAACCTTCTTCGGTTGCTGGAAATCGAGCTGCGTAAGTGATGCGTTGCTCGTAAATTAATTTGTAATTCTCCACACATGTACACATGTTGGCTCTTCAACGTGCAGCAGCCGGACACGGCGTCGACAAGCCGGCAGCAGCAGCAGCAGCCAAGCCGGTCACGAATGCTGGTTACACAGATCGTACACCAAAAATTAGATTTAATTCTCACTTCTCAAATTCGGTGTAATTGGTTACATCCAGCATCCGTCGTCCGTCGTTGAGGGGTTGTAGTTGTGACAGGCCGTTAAAAAACAGTTCCCGGTTCCCAACACCTTCCACTTGTTTGACCACCGTTGTACGCACCATCATTGGGCCTGACAGAGCCTGGGACTGGGCAAAGAAATTGATATTAATGACGATGTATTTCTGGGAAATGGTGAGCTACGAGCGAGTGCCAATGGCCAGAACAGATCAAGTCCGTGCGGTTCAAAGCCGTGATCGAGCTTGGTTGGGAGGGGTTTTTTTCGGCCCCTGCTTTTTGCCTGCCTTTGGCTTGTGCGAAGCGGAGATGTTCGGTTTAATAAATGTCACTGTAATGTGCCGGTGGCAGGTTGCTCCAGATGAGCAAATACATTGCAGCGTTTGAGCAATGTAGTAGGAATAAGTGGCAGAGAAGTGTGAATCTGGTGTTGATGGGTATGAGAGTTATTGGAATAAAAGGTCAGTAGCTTTGGAGCTGAGAGATAGAAACTCAACTTAGGAATGCTATCGAACGGTAATCAGTAATTCAGTAGCAACATTTCTTCAACAAAGTACCGATAATAGCTTAACCGAGCATTATTTTACATAAAAATATGTTATTCTTCAAATATCTCACCATAATTTCAAAACCTAATATGAGCGTTTAAAAAGCTTTTTGGGGAGTATTTAGCTAAAATTCACAATAAAACATAGCCTGTTAACACGAATACTTGAACGAAGCATGAATATACATAAATATTGCAGTTGATTTTCTACGTACAATCAAGAGCAGTAGACGTATCCAGTATCAGAGTAAATTCGGGGAAAACCGATGGTTTGAATGATTACCGATTATGTACTTTTTGTTATTCGCATAATTATACTCTTTAGATTTTACGTGCTTTATACTTCATATGTTGCAAAATTGAAGTATTATATGACAACAATGAAAAATATGGATTATTAATAAAAGGATTATTTTAATAAAAATCAAGAATATATTTGTTCAACTTAGATTGAACAAGCCCTTTCTAAATCTTTAGTTACCTGAAACAGGCTCTTTTACACACAAATATGGAATAGATTCAGAAATACGGTCGTGCATAGACTGCACGAACCAAACGTATAACATGACCTATCTAGTTAAATGCCTATAAAAAAGATTCCTAGATCTACAAGGTAAAAAGTTCCAACAATGGGGTCCTTTCCGTTTTAAGTTGGTTGGCTGAAATGTTTGCATTTTATAGCAGTTTTCGAGCATCTATCTAAGTCGTTATAGTATACAGGTGGGCTTATCCTAAGATGTATGAATTTAGAAGGCTGATTTTTATCGCTTCTGTTTCTGAATGAAGATGTTAAGAGTGTTTTGTATATTCGTCAAGCCTCCAGAAAGCTTGTTTGAACAAAAAAAATCACCCATCCTGTGAAAAAGTGATATTTAAATTTGGTTATAAAACTTTGCATGAGACCACCTGGACTACATACACTTTGATTCCAGATTCGATCACCTGATTTCTTTGATGCACCTTGGGATAAATGTAAACACCATATTGTTTTGCCATTTTTCGAGCAGGTACTCGAATCTTATTCTAGATTGGAGGTTAAAAAAATCTAGACTGAAAATTACAGGCTAGTTTTGTGTGTGGTTTTGTATGGAGTGTTTACATGATTTCAGCCAATGATCCAACTGTCAAACTCCATACAAAAAACTGACTAGAATCGTGAAGGGCCCTAATCACAGAAATCACTATTCCAGATATTACAACAATTTTCCAAGAATTTTGCTTGGAGTAGGATGTGGTTTACTGTTTTACCTTTCCATTTGCCCGCTAACCTTCCTATTGACTAATTGGCTCAGTATCTGGACGCTGTTTCAATCTTTGCCCTCTCAAGAGATCTATTCTAAGAATTCTAGTTACTGTTCTGCTCTTTGAAATCACCCTAGTTCCAGTTCAGCTTACAGAGCAATAACGATTCCCAAGAAAACCCAACCCGATAAATAGGACCTAATAGTTTCTTGGATGTAGAGGCTGGAGGCTTCATTGTACTTCACTTTATTGATTACTCAAAGCATAATACCAATTACAAACTCTGTTGACAAGATGCCTTAGGGTGACAGATGTTCCATGACGAAACAAAATGCATTAAATAATCTTATATAGTTGCTTACATTGAACGTGGTAGATTGATATGGGTAGAATATAGTTGATATTTATATGCACTTGTTGAATTTACAAACTAATCTTATATAGTTGCTTACATGCTTTTGGTTATTTACACTTTATTGTATTTTTAAACTATAATTCTTATGAGATGCTTTCAAAGCTATAATTTTTAAATAAACAAACTAAAACTTCACTATTCTACCAACCTGTCCTCATCGCCTTCGAGTCGGTTGTGCTTCGCAAACAAAAAAAAAAAAAAAGACAAAACAAACAAAGGTGCAAACAATCACCTTTCGACAGCTCACACTGCCCTGTTTGGCTGGCCCGAAACCATCCAAACAAACTTTCCTCCAGCTACGGAAAGAGTAAATAATAACACAACAAATGCAAAACATACCGAAGAAATCATTGCAACGCATTCGTTAGCCTAATTTACCGCCCCAAACCTTCACCGGGAACGAAATAGTGTCCTTTCCAGTGCCAGTGCTTACCAGTGGCCCTTTTTTACCCAAACTCCTCCCGAAGTATCCCGAGAGCATTGAGTGGCGCGCTCCAAGACAAGAAGACAAGAAATAAATTAAAACTTCCATTCCACGGGGTTTCCTGGGGGAATTTTCCTTTTTGCAGGATCATTGAGGGGGGGGGGGGGGTGAGTTTCCCCATTCGTCCCTTATTTCACCTAGCTTCCCTAGCGACTAACCAATTTCAACCAACCGGAGAAGGAAGCAAGAAAAGCCCACCAAGAAAAGCCCAGTTGAAAAGGAGAAAAAGAAAACACCAGCAGTAGGAATTATTCCTTGTGCGAAGCCGTACGATGTGGCCAGTGGTCCAGGAGGAAGGAAGGAAAATGAAAGCTAAACCGCACACTCACTCATAAAGCAAAAGTCCGGCAAATGGAAAATCGTCACGCAGAGGCACAGATTCAGATTTTGCGCTTCGGTCCGGTCCGGTTTCACTCCTGACAACTTCCACACTGCCCGGGTGGGAAAGTGTCGTCACACGTTCGGCAGGGCCCGCCCGGGCCCGGGGAAAGAAACAAAAGCGCACCCACGGTGGGCAGTGAGTGGAAAATGCATTAAATATTTATGCAAATCTCGGCGGTTCATCGTTGTGTTTCAGATGGATTTGGTCGACTTTGCACGAGCAGAGGAAGCTCGCCGGGCTGCCAGGATTGAGCAAAACTTGCCCGCCGCCGTGTTTCGAACGTGCAGGAGGTTTTGATTTTATTTTCATCCTCTGTCCGGCTTTTATTTTCCCAACCCGGAAGCTGGCCTGCCGGGTGCGGGTGATGAAGTGAGGTCGAAAAGCTTCTTTGAGGGGGATTTTTTTTTGTTCTCTCCATTGGCCCACACCGCAACGGCTGAACGATGGCGAACAAATAAGCCTAATTTAAATTTAAAGTGCATACACTTAATGTGTCCTTTCCGCTTTTAGGCTTTTTGTGTGTGTGTGTGTTTGTGTGTTCACCATTTCGTGTTTTCTCTCCGTTATTTCAGCGCGCGTTGGATTTGTATTCCCATTTTTTTAGCAGCAAATCTCACACAAACACAGGCAAGTCAAACTACTGACTGTAGCGGGTTGTCGGGATTTGTAGCACACAGGACGGGCACAGGGCACAGGACAGTTCGGGAGTCCTCCCCCCGGTCTACGCTGTTTATGGTAAATGACAAATTCGAGCAGAACCAAGGAATGAGCCGGTCGACAGGAATGGTTCGAGACGGTTGACTTTCGGGGCAAACTCCCTCCTGGTGAAAGCCTGTCAGACAGGCTCGATGAAGTGGAAAAACCACACCGACAGGAACTGGGAGCTTCAGGAAGCAAAGGCTTGGTTTGAATGACAGCGTTTGCCCTTTTTTGTTTTTTGGTTTGCTGGTGGCTTTCCACTTTTCCCCTAGAATGAAGCAAAAGAAGTGCATTGGACTGTTATTTTCTCGGTGAGCAAAGAATGGTTGAACTTTGCTTCTAGGATTGGGTGAGAGGAAAAGTGTTGTTAGGTTGGAAATTATTGGCTAGATTGGGATGGTTGTAGATGTGGAGTTGGTACTCTAGCTTATTAATTTATATTTCAAATAATGAGGTCTTATACTTGCAAACATTAAGATTATTTTTTAATATGTTTTAATCAATTACCGGGCAAGATCAGTGTTCTGTGATTTACAAAGTTATGGTGTCACTATAATTGTAAATTGAACAATACTTGCTCTATATCAAACCTTCTTCTGCAATTTTACCTCTGTCTGGGTCACTGTCTCTCTATCGAATTTCGAGTGTTTTCTACGTCTTGTCACATGAACGATGCTGATTGGACTTTACTCCTGCTCAATGGTACTTACTTTTGCATTGCATTATTTTTATTGTTGTTGACAAAATTGTTTGTCATTTATCAAAGTGACCACAGTTATTACTTTAATCTATTGACATTCAATCCTTAAATCCCTACATTGATGTATTTATTATAAACATCATAATTTATTGCCAATTTAATATGACTCATACCCCTGCTTTCACGCCGATCATTGATTTAGTATCTTTTGCAGTTTCTATTGAATAATAACGAATGCTACTGATGCGCTATAATTTGAGTTCCAGTCATAATATCGGAAAAATCGCGTTTCATTATTGATTCTTTCTAGCCTTTTTCGTTCAAAGTTTGAGTTTTTTAGCTCCACTCTTGAGTTTGTGGGTTAGGCTTTGGAGTTTTAATCAGAACTCTGGTGTATTCTAAATAAAGTGCTACTTATTAGACTGCTTTTGGATGGTTGATATAGTCTGAGAAGATATAATAGAAATTAAAAACAATAATACTAAAGTACTATTGCTAATCAGAAGTTAAATTGAAACAAAAATACAAACACTTTGAATTAAACGAACAAAAATTGTAAAATAAATAAAGAAACGAATAATAGAACATCAAGTTAGTCATAGGAAATGAAACACGGAACACATTTGCTAACTAAATTGACATATAAACACCGATATCTACTTAAAAAATGAATTGAAATTGAATTTAATGGAATTGAATAGCATTACATGAATCAATGAAAAACTGAAATGAAAAAAGATAATGCAAAGCAATGAATAAATTAATAAAATGATTAAAATGACAGAGAAGCTCCAAAGATTTTGTTTTCTATTCGCATAAAACTTCTGCACCAACCCAAACCGTCTACATCGGTCCTGTACGATCGACACATTTTCTCCGCCATGTTTTTTGTGCTCCTCTGCTGGCTATTTCGGAGCCGCCGTCCTATCCGTTTAATTCTATTGCATACTCCGCTTCTTGCGTCATGTTAAAATAAAGTTCAAAGTGTTGAGTGTCGTCCCGTTCACACCTGCCCACACCTCCCCCTTAGCTGCCCCCACACACACAGCGCTCATTTATTAAGGCGCCACACCAAACGTCTGCTGACGTCCAGCGGAAAGTTTTCGATTGTTTATCGAAACAATTGTGAAGCGTGCCCAAGTGCACCGGCCAGAAAGGATGCCGACAGGGCATACGTTTGCGTATGCTCAGTTGAATGTGAATAAAAAGCCACCGAACGCAAGCATAATTCGGGGGCCAAACATAAAACCATAAAAATTAAACCTTTGCTCCACTCCGCGATGAATGCTTTTTGTTCGGTTCATTGGTAACGTTTTGTTACCGGGGGGAGGGTTTAAAATCGACACCCGGCACGACGCTTATGCATCCGAATATTCAAATCTAATCGAGATTGCATAAGTTTAACGAGTTTGAGCAAGTGAGTAGTAGGTGCGCGGTTGGAGGTGGCGAGTTGGGCACTCAGTATTCAGTAGTGGAAGGTTCTTAGCAAGTTCCTTGGAAAGGCGCTCTAACATCAACCGGTACCGGCATCGGGTACGGGTCTCATAAGTATGCACAGGTTTATGAAAGCAATAAATCAGTTTACACTGGCATTTGTTGCGCGTGCTCGCATCGCATAGAAATTGGTCACTTAAATCCGGTGTGATGGAGCCGTACAGGAACGCGCGTTGGCAGCGTTTGACTTCGTTCTTTAGAGTCGCATTTGCCTTGCCTGGTAAATGATATAAATGTTACAAAAATGGCCCATTTTGAAAAAAGGGGCTTAAAGAGGGAAGTCTTGATGATTAGAATCGTCGCTTAAGGCTATTTCATATTGTTAAATTGATAATTACAATAGCTGTTTCTTGGACTTCGCTTAGGGTTTAGAGTGGAATAGAGCAGACCATGTAGTGTAATGAAAATAAAACTTTAACTTAACTTAAGTTCAAGGGAAGTTTAACTGAAACAATTTAAACATTGTCAAAAAAAGTTAAATTTATACACTAATAGCAAAGGATATACAAATTATGAAAAATCATGACTTCTTCAGCATTTCTATAAAAATACAAAAAGAAAAAAGAATCCAATAGCTCCCATCATCTCTTTCTCTCAAGCCAATCAATACCAAAACTGTAGGTAGAAGATACAATAAAACACAAGTTTCAGTTCCCACATCGCTTGTCGCCTATGTCCAAAAAAGACAAAATTCCCACTCTGGTCAAACCAGTGTTTGGAACAAATATGCCCATTTCAGAACGACGATGCCGATGCCCATCACTTCTAATTAAATTTCTCGGCAAAATTTCAATCATTGTGCCCCTTTTTCCATTCTGCATCTCCAGTGGGCTTGACTTGGCTTACTTCAACGTATCCAATTTTTTCCTCCATTCCAGTGTTCCTGTGTGTGTGTGTGTGTGTGTGACCTTCTCACTCTGCTAAGATCTGTTCTAATATATGTTGGCAGTTTTTGCTTGCTGGTTTCGCCCCCTACCACAATCAAACCAATCCACCGGGTTGATGATGTCACGCTCGCCCATCGAAAATCAACCGTTTGCAGCCGTTCAACTGATCATTCCAATTTCATACTCTCGTACCTTGCTCTAGGGAAATCGGAACGACGCTGGACTCTCTGGGTCTGCAAATTCGTGTCTGTCGATCAATCTATCAATTATCGCACTCTTTGGCTGGATATCGAAAAAGGGTGAGTTAAAAAAAAATGCTCAGATCAGGATCCAATATATCCTGGATGCGTCTGTTTTGTTTTGTTCCAGCAGGGTCGAAATTTGGACAGCACGAGACGCTGAATGCGAAGCGCTATCGCGTGTAAGTGCGACATCAAATCCTAGCGAACAGTAATGACAAGCAAGGGAACGGGCAGAACGGGAGCAACAAAAGAAGGTATCCATGTTCGATGGAACAAGTATGCTTGAAGGATATTTTTTAACTCAAGTGCGATGAATTTGTTCATTTGACTCACCTCTATTTCGAGAGCGATAGTTCCACGGTATCGTGGCTAATGGTTGACAGTAAAAAACGGCATTACTATTGCAATCATTCAGTACTTCATACACAGTATATGTGGCTTATATAGCGGAAACGCAACAATTTCAACATTTCTAAGGTGACATTGCGTACTGAGGATATTTGAAAAACGATTATCAGATCATATTGTCACTACAAACAACGCTACAATTCGTGGATATTCTATCACAAAACATTCAACAAGGCAATTTCTATTCCCAAACTAAAACCACTTTTACCATTCTAGATATCAAATTTACGAAAAATAAACTAATCCATATTTTGAAGCAGCTCCGGTGTAACCAAAATAATGATATATAGTTAGGACCCCGAGATACACGGTACCTCAAAACTGCAGATTGGGAGATTAGGAACACTTTGGAGATACTTCGGAGAAAAACCCTTCTTTATCGAATTTTATACATCATTGCGGTCCAATTAATTAATTACAATTAAACGAAAATTAGCTAAATTTATGAATTTATTTATTAAATTATCAGTATGAAAACCGCGCGATTCGAATATCATGTGTAGTAAAATTGCACCAACATTTAGTGATAATTTGGCTGGAAACCCTGAAATTCTACATACGCGGAAATTCGATATACGCGCTTTTTTGCGTTTTCGGAATAGTTTCGTTGGTAGTAAAAGAAAACTCAATAAAATTTGAATGGAACTAAGCTTTGATGCATGTTTTATATACATAGCAAAGATTTCTGACACAACATGCAGTTTTAGCGTGACTAAATCATCAGAAATGAATGATTTTCAGGAATTTTATTTCAGGAATTTCAACTCCTGAACAATTTTGTTTTACTGATTAGTTATCAAATTAATATAGATTTTTTATGATTGTTTTCTGTATAAGTACTTAGACACTTAAGGTATTTTACCTTAAACCTTGTGATAGAATATTAAAAATTAAGAAAATAAGCCTAAACACAAATGAGTTTGAGTAAATCAATTACAATTTTGAGATATAGTGATACAAAAAAACCTATATTTCATGGATTTTAAAGTTTACTAAATAATTGATTTTCGGCCTCTAACTGGCGAAATTATATCATTATACCCATTTATGTCTTGGTTGCCTTTTTGAAAGGCCACATCGGATGTATTTTAGTGCACTACCACAACTATTGATACTACCTGCAATATGAACACATTTAAATTATATTTTTATACTGCTTTCGTGTGAAAGCATGTGAAATATGGTTTGAATATGTCGTTTGAATAATTTAGAACTACGTTTCTTTGAATTAAACTACGCCAAGACAATCGGGATTGGCTTGTCAATATCCTCATATGCGCAAGACATCCAAATTATTCGGTTTCGGTTCCTGAACGATTCAAAAATGTCTGCCCAAACTCCTTGACTATATCTTCCACACCAGCACTGCCACTTGCGAAATCTAAAGCACTTCCGCAAGAAGTAACTTTCCATTGTACTCCCGCGTACGAGCACGTTCTTGCCCATTCTGCAAGTGTAAACTGTAACGCAGTGAAGCCAGTGGTCCCCAACGGTACGATTCCGATCCGATTCCACTTCGATTCGAGTCACGATTTCATGAGTTTGCAAAACGGCCACTCACACTGCTCGCCCGTCCGCGCCGGTTTGCGTCCGCAGATAAGCCGGCGAGGCCCGAGCGGGAGGAAAACCCTCCATCCCCAGCGAGGGGTTTGGTGTACGATGCGGGGAAGATAATCGGAAAGCAAGCTTCTGCATATTTTGCGCAGATAATACTGGCGAGTCAGTAAGGCGAGCTCCGTCCTCCACCGCTTTTGGGTTTCAATTTTTCGTCCACAGAGCAGCACGCTGAGTGTGTGTGTGTGTGTCCGCCCGGCACACAATTGTTCCGAAATGAAATCGGCGTGAAAATCATCCGGGCGGCCGGGCGGCCGGGCACCGCGGCACGGTAATTGAGTTGTCGAACAATCCGTGGTACCACATTCCGAAACGCATCGGCAAGAGGCAAGAAATAAAGAGGTTTCTTCTTCGCACTTTGCGCTCTCGCGCAGATGGGCAGAAGATGTTGCCAGCCCTTCCGCACTGCTTTTCATTTCCGCATTCACGCATTCCGTGGGGCCGGTTGTCCGGAAAGGATGGAAAAGGAAGGAGTTGCCCGCGCTGGAGCCAAGTATTACAATTATCTTGCCTCGAAAGAGTTGTTATAGAGAGGAAAATTCCGGCTCGAAGGACCAAATCGAAGAAGAGAAAGACAGAACCTCACGCCGAATGTGAGAAGATTCCGGTAGACTTTCTTCACCAAAAAAAAAAAGCCCCGGAACACTCACTTGTTCTTTTCGCTTGTTTCCAGTCCTCTTCCTGATTGTACGACGTAATGATGCAAAGATTGCAAAACGGTTATTAAATCAAGTAATAACGACACAAGCGCCAAATCGACGACGCCTTTTCGTTCGTGGAGTCTTGGTTGGTTCGTTTTTACTTGCATTTTTTTTTGTTTCCTTGCTTTTCTTGTTTCAAACCTTTTGTCTGTGTGTGTGTGGCTGTGTGCGTTTGCTATATTGACGCGTTTTAATACAACCACACCAGACCAGGACGAGCCCGGAAGTGAAGCTTTCTGCAACGGAAAGCGATGAAGCGCCGCATAATCAGCTCCAGACGGGCGGGCTACACATTTCTGCTTCATTTGAAACGTATTCTTGCTTGTTGCAGCATGCTGAAGTTTTCGCGTGGAGATGGTGATGGTGGTGTGCAGGTTAGCTGTAAGTGCACTTAGCGAACGCGGTATGGCATTATGACATGGTCGCCCCAATGCACGGAGAGCGTGAGCAAAGTGTGCATTAGTGCAGGCAGGTTTACAACCAACACTGCACTGATTCGGAGATGATTGGACGGTGGCCGGTGGGAGCGGTTTGATGCGCATTGATGGCAGATCTTAAACTGATTATTGGGAAGGAAGTTCTTTGGGCTTTCGAGGCACACGCAGAACGTCAATTGCAAACAAGTTGTTGTCAAAAAGAGAGTAGAAGAACTAGAACTTCAAACTGGTTCCATGTATTTGAATTTGATGGTTTGTTTAAAAACAATAATGTTTTTAGGTTATTATGCATTTGAATTACACGAAAATAGTTAATAATAATAATAATGTTTCTAAGGCACCAACTTTTGACAATGTGTCACAATTTTTGCCTCTAAGGCACACATGTTTATCTCTAAGGCATCAATTTTTGACTGTAAGTCAATAGCTTTGTTTACATAATTTAACCTTGTGTCTCAAACTAATGTGTTCTAAAATTATTGAGTTTCAGTTAAGTTGTTAATCATTTAACTGACAGAATTTTAAATTTCACAATTGATATGCCTGTGTGGGAAGATTTATTGAAAATGGTTGGCTTATATTTTCCATTACTTACTTACTTATCCGGCGCTACAACCGCTTTGCGGTCTTGGCCTGCCTCAGGAGTGTCCGAAACCGCTGACGGTCTTGCGCCTTCGTCTGCCATTCCATTATCCCGGCCTGAATGGCGGACGCCTCTTGCCACCTCAGTTTGGGCCACCTCACGCCTCCTCTGTCCTTGTGGACGACCGAAAAAGACTTTATGTATGTATTTTCTGTTAGAATTCATTAAATTGTTTGTTTTTCTTTTTTGGCAAAACACACAAATTGCTCGGTTTTTGTAGTATTCTCGTGCTGTCAAATTACAGTTGTCATCAATCCCCTTACAATACTAAAAAGATGGTGACTTTGATACAACAAATAGGAGCATTACAGTCAAAAATTGATGCTTCAGAGGCAAATACTGAAGGTTTAGAACCAACATATGGAGCTAACAACTGTTTTTATCGAAAACCTTTCATATTTTTGACTAATTTTCAGTGATTAATATTATAATACTATTTCATAAATGTCATCTACTAATACTTTTTCTGCTACTTCTACTAATTCTGCTAAATATCGTTTAATTTATGCAGTTTTCATCATCTTTTTTATCCCTATTGTAACATCGTTCCATAGAATGATGATGTTTTCCTCTTAGCTCTTACCAACATTTCAGTTATTCTTTTGCAATTGATTCTTGTGGTTTTGTATGTGTAGTTTGTAACTTTTTTCACCATTATACTACTTTTGTTCGATTTTTTTGGTATCTTATGATAAGTAATGTTGAATTCTGTTCGTTTATTTATTTATTTTTCATTATCGTCAACGATAAAGTGAATTTTTAGAAATTTTGTTTTAATTATGCATTGTAACATTTTATTATTTTTATTGAAACTTATTTCCCAGAAAATATTGTTTTTTTTTTTTTAACTTGCTATAATCACTTTATTGCATCATCGAAATACACCTGCTTCATCCCAACCCACCGATATGCGTCCCCAATTTACATCACAGGTAAGTAACCACCGCTAATCGGCACGTTCCTGCTGGGCGACCGACACCTACCCATTCTCCACTATGGAATGCTTCCCACTACACCTCACCATTTCCTAGCTTAACGGTAGATTGTAAAAAAAAAAAGATTCCACGTCAGACACGATGTCTGACGCAGTCGTCGCTCAAAACTGCTCCCGCCGCATTCTATCGCGATGAACAACACACCCGCATACAGCGGATCGCACGTTCGCACTAAAACGGCTAATCTCAGCACAAACAAACAAACAAAAAAGTGCAGTTCATACATAGATCGGTATTTATTCCCAGTGCACGCGGCGAACGTAAAATAGATGGATTATACTTCCCATCGTTAAAAAATATGGGCTGGGCTGGAGGAAAGGAATGTTTTGCTGGATCGTTATTTTGTTCTAACTGAGCCTGTTTTTTTTGTGTGTGCTGGTTCCACATGCAAGCAATGTTGCCGCTCGGTAACATGCCTGCGCGAACTTCTGACTCGCTGACCCCGTCCGCAACCGATAGCGATCGCAATCGATCGAACGTGAATGTGGGCAAATATTTACCAGCCGCACATTAGCTCTAAGCGGCGATAAACGTACACCTCTACATTATGCAACAAAAAAGAAGGGTTAGGAAGGTAGCAAAAAGAGCAAAAACACGGGTGGGGGTTTGGTTGGCATAATAACTAATTATCGTGCTCATCGATACCGATCTGTTTGCATAAGTGTGTGGAACGAGATAAATGGGACAACAAACCTTAAAGGTGAAGTTCTGTTTTAATGAGCAACAAACTGCAATTTAACATGGAACAAGCAAAAACCTGTAATCAAATTCCTGTTTTGTATCATTATTTCACTAAACAATGAAGATTTTTCTAACCGTTTAATACTGGACAAAGGTGCACGTTACGAGATTGTCGTCCGTGAGAAAATACAAAACCCTATTCATAGCCAAAATTGAAATATTATTCCCTTGACATGATCGAAACATAAAAAAACCATCTCATACCTTCCATCTTGACCATCTTGTCATGCGAGAGTAATCAACGGACATTAGAAACTCTGGCCGTCCTGTGCAAGAGCCCGATAACCCCTTCTACAGACACACACACACCTTTTGATAACATCCCGGGAACAGCTGCCAACATGCAGCTTACCTTCAGCTTCCCGCGATTCTCACCCATCAATGCACAACAGTCAGTTACATTGTTCGGCGCTAGAATAACTACAAATAAATAAATAAAAAAACCCGCAGCCGATACAACTCGCGACATACGCCAGCTGCTTCGCGCGGTGCATTAAAGCATCGGCGCGGCGGTAAGATATCGCCGCGGCGTGCCTGTTGTTGCACCCTCCGACGGTGCATTCGGTGTGCATTTTCTCACCATATTACGCGCGAGCGTACCACCGACCCGAAATCCCCCTCTTTTTTTTGGTGATGTGTTTGGTCAATGGGTGAGTTGTTGTTGTTGTTTTTTTTGGTGGTGCCCAAAAAAGTTTTTATCTATTTGATTTAATGGCTGTCAGTACCCTGGTCCGAATAGGTGCCAGTTTCGGGGCTTGAGGCGCTAAACATCTGAAGACTGCATGCCGATCAAGATCAAGCGAGTCGAGCGTCTGGCAAACAGGGGTGCCTTCTTTGTGTATGACGAAGGAAAACATTTATTGCACCGACAATGTGTTACATTCATCGAAGAAACTAAAGGATTTTCATGCACTAAATTGTAAGGAAATATAAAGTTTTAAGTTAACAGTGCGCTAGAGAATTGGTAGTAGAGAATTATTCTCAAATAAAGTTAAAGCTTAGCCTCATAAAGTATAGCTAGCGAGGTACGAATTATAAACCAAATAAATAGTAGGACCAGTATCGACAACTGGAATATATAAAATTAAAATTGAACAAAAATTCAAAAATGTTGAAAAAAGGCCAACGTTGGTTGTAATAAAAAAAAAACATGTACAAATAGGGTTTGTGAAATGTAACTAAATAATTAAATGGTTAAGAAAACGTGTTTAAACTTGAAACACAAAAAAGGTATAAACTAGTGATGAGCAAAGTTGGGCAAAATCCGGAGTCGACTCCGATCCGACTCTGATAATTTATGAATCGACTCTGGAAGATAGGTCCACCCAACATTATCCGGAGTCGTTTGGAATCGTCTGGAGCCGTCCGGAATCGCCCGAAGTCATCCAAAATCGCTCGAAGTCGGTGTCCTCGTCCGGAGTCGTCCGAAGAGGCCCGGAGTCGTTCGGAGTCGGAATCATTCCGAGAGTCTGAATAGTCCAGAGTCGTCCGGAATCCGCCAGACGTTCAGTCTGTCGACTTGGTCTCCGAACGACTCCGGGTAACTCCAGAGACTCTGGACAACTCCGGGCAACTCCAGACGACTCTGGACGACTTCGGACGACTTCGGAAGACTCCGGACGACTCCGGACGACTTCGTACGACTTCAAACGACTCCGAGAGATTCCAGACGACTACAGACGACTCCGAAAGACTTCAAACAAATCCGACTCCGAGCGACTCCAGATGACTCTGGACGACTCCGGCCGACTCCGGGCCTCTTCGGACGACTCCGGAAGAGGACACCGACTCCGAGCGAAACTAATGGCTCCGATTTTGCCAAAATATGACTAACAATAGTCTGAGTCGGATCGGAGTTGTGGGTGCGCATCAGAAATCACATCACTAGTCTAAACGTAAGTGCGAGAAAAAATGAGAAAAGATCTTTAAACAAGAAAGAAAGATTTTCCAAATGAAAAGTAAGATAAAAGAAAAGAAAAAGATAAAAGCAGTAGAAACAATTTATAAAATGTTAAACTCACATCTGTTATCCTGAAAAAAACAGTAAAAAGGCGACAGGAAAAAGCAAAAACAAAACATATCAAATTGTTTCCCAAGTGCTGAATATTACCTTTTTAAAGCTAAAAATCAACCAAAAACTGCTAACTGTCATGTAAAATGAAAGTGATCGGAGAACAAAATGTAAAGAAATGGTCTTTTTGTATTCGAAAGAGAAAATATGCTGAACAAAACGAAAAGAAATTGCAGCATCTAATCCCTTTGCATAAAAAAAAATAGGGAATCAAAAAAAAAAAACATCATTAGAGCAATGCGCGCGTGAATTGAAAATCCTGTGCTGCAAATAAACAATCCTTCATCCATCATAAATAAATGCAGAACAAAGCGCTTGATGCATAACTGTGTGAGGGGGAAGCAGCAACAAAAAAAACCTGTTGAATGAATTAACAAAATCTTTGAAGAAGAAAAGAAAACCCCCTTTTTGCCTGCCACCATCGTCCCCATTCATACGCACATCAAAATTCGGTCAACGACGATCGACGACCGGTTTCGGGTTCGCATCCTGGCGTTCACTTCCCCGGGCAAACCGTGGATTGCATAACAATCGGAGCTCGTTTTTTCCTTGTTGCCCCCTTTCCAAGTGGGTCGTATTACCGTGACGAAAGGGGTTGACCGGAGAAAGAAAGTACTCCGAGAGCGAGTGAGCGCGCGCGGAAAGGAAAGCAAAACGGTGTTGTGACCAACGCGACACGTCCCTCCGCGGAAGACCGCGCGAACCGCGCAAACAACCGCGATACCAGCGTCCTGGTGCGAGTCCGATGCAACTCTTACGTCGAAAGCAAACGGGGTACACAATCGGAGGCCATTGTCCTTTTTTCCCCCTTACCCGGGTGCGCATCCGAGGCAACCAAAAGTACGACAGCAAACAAAAAAAAAAGAGGGAAACAAACGCTTCTTAAGATTGCGTGCATTAAATAGCATTGCTTTTGAATGCCGCGCGCCGTTCCCTTGGGTTTCGTTTTCTACAGTGATGCACACGCACGTACGCACGCACGCAGGCTGTTTTGTCAAATCGAGGAGTTTAATTTCAATCAAACAATCAAACACAAAGCAACCCAAGGCTCAATCAAGCTTCAGGAGCGGGCAAGCCTTGCTGTGTGGCAGGGGAGCGGGGAGGGGGGGGGAGCAAAGAAGATAGTCAAGCGTTTGGTTGCTTGGATGCGTTTTTTCTTTTCTTTTTCTAGTTCTTTGTTCAATGTGCCCGATTCGCTTCTCCTCTTTCAAATCTACATGCCAAAGGAGGTTTTTTTTCTTCTTCTCTTCGATCTTCTTCTTGGGTCTATTGTACATTACGTTCAATTGTGAGTTTTTTTTTTTTCGCAATGACCGATTCTTTTCAACGCTTAGCTGAAGCATTTTTATGAAGAAGGGTAGCATTTGTTGAAGAAAGCATTTCTCCCGTACGATGAGGTTGTTCTCGTATTGCTTTGCATTGTTTGCGAATTTGGTAGGGCTGTCAGGGTTGAACAATAAAAGTGCTCTACCTTCTTTGTAGTATTTGCTTGATTTTACTGCTGGTTTTCCTATGTTTGCTACGTTTGATATAAGATGTTGTTTTTTCCTTGTTCTTAGTGTATGCTTTCCCTTTAAAGGGTTGGATTTTTTGTTTGTTTTATTCTTTCATTTGGATGTGTTTTGCATTAATCAAATCAATTTGCACATTTCATTAGCAAATTTTATTATACAATTATTTCTTTTTTTCTTTTCGTTTCTTTTATTTTTTTTGTTATACTTTTTTGTACGTTTTGCTTCATTGGAAATCCATTGTTTTTGTTTTATTATCTTGTTATTATCTTGGATTATTTAGGAAGAATAAGCATTATTATTTCGCTTTTATCATTTTATGTTTTTATATCTTTCATTTTCATGTTACCTTGTTCATGTTCGATTTGCTTGCATTGCTATTTTGTATGGTTTTCTACACATTTTCTCATAAATTTGTATCATTTCACATTTTTCTGTTCTTTTTAATACGTATAATGAAAATATTTCTGTTTTTATTATTATTGGCGTTGATTTCTTAAAAAAAAACATATTTTTTACTGTAGTTTAGTTATTATTTTTCTAAGTTTTTCAATATTCCTGCAAATGTGTACTCATTTGAATTTGGTTTAATCTCTTTCTAGATTTATGTACAGATATGTAATCAATCAAACTTTCTCTTCCACCCCTTTTTTTTGGTGTAATTCAAAATTCAAATCATGAGCTACATAGTTGAACGAATCAGCAAGGATACGGAGCTTAAGTACCGTTCTTGTGTGCTAAATCTCTTCCCCCTGCAGTGAGCGCAAGCATGCACATTTCAATGCAAAACAAAGAACCGGAATGTATGTATAGCACCGGGTCCATATTGTTCAACAACTAGTTATGCTAAATTTATGATTCCGGCAAATCGAAGTGAATGACCGAGTGCCAGGAAAACGGGAAGGGGTAGAGAAAAGAACTCTTCTATAGTTTCCATCTTCAAGTCAAACCAGGCTACATTCCCTACTTTCTACTGTACACACACACACACAAGCACGGGCAGGGAAAGGGGCATTTGCATCAGAATGCAATTCGATTGTTTCCTGTGGATTTTACCGGCGCATGATATACGGCCATGGACCGGGCAGAGCTACGCGAGGAAAAGGGGAATTTAGATCGAATTCGCTACGGTGTCCGCCCATCGAAAAAAGAAAGCGAAGAGTATTCCGGTTTGCCGCGAGAAGAAAGTGGACGACGCATCGGACGACGCATCGGTGACGACGCGGCTGGTGGGAATCCTTTCGCGCGCCGGTAATGTATGGCAATTAGAGATTTAGTGTGGAAAAGTACCCTTTTTTGTCTGGCTCTGCATGATGCAACTGGTTGAACTATTCTCTTTTGTCTAAGAAATGGACTGGGTTTTTGAGGCGGGGTTGTTCGGCTGAAAAGGCAAGGAACTACGTTTCTCAGTTTTCTTTCTCGGGGGGGAATAAAAGGAACTGCAAATCCCGCTTTTCCCCACCTCCGGATGATAGATCGCGCTTTCGCGCTCCTGTTTGAGGGGCGCATTGTGAATTTGTTTACATTTTCGCTTTACCTTTGGGTTGGGAAATTTTTAAAACGTGGAACAATCAACGCAACCCCTTTGGTGATTACATAATTTGGAATTGGTTTTAGCATGGTTTGCGTTTGTGTACAAGAGTTTGCTTTACAAAAAGATGCTGTTTTGGGTAAGAATGAAAGTGCAGCGCAAGTGAGAAAGTTGCAGAAAATGGTGAAAAATCTTGATAACAATAATCGGTTTATGAAGAAAACATAGATAGATTAAAAGTGAAGATAAAACAAGTTTATAAATGCGCATTGGAAGTAAGGACTTGTGATTATAGATACTTAAGATACCTGTGACTTGTGCTATGGATAGAAACGAAATCGTCAGCGCGCTTCCATACTGCCAGAAATTACTAAACATCGACCTTCTCAAGATCTTTACGTCTGTTTCTCATACTGATTTTAGGTCGACAGAGTTTGGCTCTGATGACCCGATTTCATACAAGATTAATGCTTATTTCTGTACAAATTTCAATATCGATTTTAGTGTTAGTATGAACAAACTTGAACCACTCTTCCGATGCGCATTTCAACGAGATATTTTTGTTTGGTTTTTTGTCTTTTGTTACATGCTTTTCTTTAATATTAATTTTATCTCTTTCATCTTATCTTATTTAAAAAAATTAAAGAAATAAATAAATACATAAATAACTAAATATATAAGTAAACAAATAAATTTAAACATATAAACTTCAAGACACAGATTAAAATCACATTAAAAATGTAAAGTAACGAAGAGCATAAGAAAGAACTTTAGTAAAACGATCGTAAAAACATGGACGAAATTTGTCAAAACAGACAAACCTTGCCATGAGTGTTATTTTTTAGAAAGTTTTATTGTTCTATAAAATTATTCACTCATTAACTCTTTTTACACCTAGGATGCAAGTTTGACTCATTTTTGTTTTCATTTTTTCACAATGTCTGAAGTTGCTTGAGTACAAAACTTCAGTTTTTCCTTATAATACTCAATTATGAATGTCATTTTTGTTATGTATTTACCTATGATTCATCTCTTTTGATTGTTTTTGTTTAAATTGGTATAGATTGTTTTCTTTTTCATTTTATCTTTCTTTACAGATGTTCTTTCTGGTTTTGTCTTTCTCATATGTTAGAATGTATTTTGAATATTGTTTCATGTGCATTCCACCACTTATATTTTCCCCTCAAAATTTAATTGTTCTTGGAATTCTTGATGTCCAGTAAAAGCTTATACAAACTTAAAGCAAGCAATGTTCTAGAAAGACGTCACCTTTCAAGAACCGAATCCTACTCCCCTCCCTGCAAAAGCAGCACGTGACCGGCCAAACAGCTTCTCTATTAATTTACACGCCAAGAAGAAGCCGTTTGCCGCCTGTCCTCATTAATCAGTAAAACTGTCTTCCGATCAATGTTTCCCTGTTTCTTACACTACACAAAGAACCGGTTCACGGGGCCCCCGCATCACGGCTGCGCTCGCCCGCCCTAACTTAACCGCCAAACGTTGAAGATCTGAAATCTCCCACAACGTCACGCACTGCCATCTCGTATCCTTACGAGCCGTGGCGTTTCGCCTGCCGAGAAGCTCATTAAAAATTAATCTGCTACCGTGGACGAAAAATTGGGCGTGAATGGCGCGCCGGAAAAAAACGCGTCGGTTCCGTCATCGGTTCCGTAGCGAACCTCCAAAATCCCGACGAATCTTCACCCAGCCGAAAGAAACTAATTGATAAGCCCGGAGGGAGATCCAACTCACTGCTGATGATTATGATGATGATCATCATCATGACGGTGATGGCGTAACGGGGGCGACCGAAAGGTGGTCGCTCGGTGTTTGAAAAACTAACGACGCCAGCATCAGCAACGAGCCGGATCGTCGTCATCATCAAAGGATTACGCAAAACGCGGTGAAATGGAATTTGAAATTTCACTTAAAGCTCAATCAGGCGCATTTTTCCACCCACAGGGGACGGCGGCGTAACAAGATGATTTCGGCCGATTCCTCGGCGAGGAGCGGTGGCGGTCCAGAAAGGGAAAGCGAGAAAGCCAACCAACCGGTCGGGGCATTTTAATTTGAAACAGTTTGCAGTGCGCTAATGAAAGGAAATGTTAAGCAACAACATTCTTGGTAAAGGCGTAGTCAATCGATGGAAGCTAACGGTGTAATAATTAGAAATCACACAAAAGGACTTCATTCCGGAAGCGATGAAAGGCTCCCCTCTCAGGGTAGATGAAAGTGAAATTTGCACCGAAAGCCGGCTTGTTAGTGCCGTTTACGGACTAGAAATGGTATGTGATTCGTAGTGAGTTTAATGCTCTAAAGAGTAGGGCGAATAATCAGAGGCTCAAGAATTTCCCAAATTTTGATGTTTGTCATTAGTAATTTGTAAAATTGTTTCGTTTCAATATTTACTAAAACCATTTGTGTGTACAGTTTGTACAAGGAGAGCAATGATAAATACGGACTCTGGATTTAATAAACACAATCAATAAGGATATATTGGCATGTTTTAAAGGCTTCAATATTATATTAACCTGGGTGAGTCTGGGCGACATCAGACGACTCCAGATAGTTCTGGTTAACTAAGCAAGCCTCTAGAGTTAACTCCAGTCAACTCTAGATAAGATTAAACGTTCGTACAACTAGTCTTTCAGACTCACCTCGAGTCATCCAGATATCATTGAAGTCATCCGAAATGAACCGAAGTCGTTCTGTCTGTGCTGACACGTCTAGAGCCGTTTAGACCCATCCGATGTCGTCCGGACTTATTGGAATTCATTCGGAATCAACTAAAGCGGAGTACGTATTCTTCCAGAATTGTCACGAGTCGTTTGAAATCGAACTGGACACTTTTGGAATCAACTGAAGTCACCCAAAATCGACCAAGCTCACAGTAGTCGTCAGAGCTCATCCCTGTCTTCAAGCGAGATCTGATTCATATGGATACTATCGAAGTCGTCTGGACTCATCAGGAGTCATCTATTATTAAACTTCAAATTCTGAATTCTCCGGAGTCAACTCCTATCGGACCCCGATAATTTCAAAACTGACTCCGAAAGGTAGGTCCGCGCAGTATTATCGCACCCACGACTCCGATCCGACTCCGACTATTGTTAGTTCGATTCCGACTCCGGCAAAATGGAACCACTAGATCCGCCCGGAGTCGGAGTCATTCGGAGTCGTTCGGAGTCGTCCGGAGTCATCTGGAGTCGAACGAGGACTTCGGAGGACTCCGAGCGTCTCCGAGCGACTCCGACACCGGGCGATTCCGGACGACTTCGAACGACTCCGAACGACTCCGAACGACTCCGAACGACTCCAAACGACTCCGGATGACTCCGGGCGACTCCGCACGACTCCGACTCCGGGCGACTCCGGACGATTCCGAACGACTCCGACGACTCCGAACGACTCCGAACGACTCCGAACGACTCCGAACGACTTCGGACGACTCCGACTCCGGGCGACTCCGGACGTCTCCGAACGACTCCGAACGATTCCGGATGATTCCGGATGACTCTGGGCGACTCCGGGCGACTCCGGATATTGCGCGCGGACCTACCTTCCGAGGTCGATTCCGAATTTATCGGAGTCGGATCGGAGTCGACTCCGGAATTTTGCCAACTTTACCCATCACTAGTTCAGAATCGTATGGAGCCGTCCGGAGTCGTCCAGAGTCACCCAGAGTCGGAGTTGTCCGGAGTCGTCCGGAGACGTCCGCAGTCGTCCGAAGTACTCTGGAATCGGCCAGGTCGTTTGAAGTGGTCCTTCAAAACAAAGACCTGTATACGAAGTGCACGCAGCAAGTTAAAGACAAAAAAGCACAACGAAATGAAATGCCTGATCACAAGCACATTGCACTGGACGGCTCGGAACGACTCCGACTCCAGGCAGAACTAGTGGTTCCCAATTTGCCGGAGCCGTAATCAGACTAACAACTGTCGGAGTCGGATCGGAGTTGTGGGTGAGCTCCAGAGCGCGCATCACTAAACTAAACAGCATAAGGGCCAAACTCAATCAAAACGCATTGGCAGCAAACTGAAAGAGTCGGAAAACCTTACAATAAGAAGCGTAGTTTTCCCTCCTTCCAGTAGTGTGGAATCGTGTGATTGTTAGATCACATTGTGTTGTGAATGTTTTGCAACTAAAAAAAGAAAAGAAAAGTGCGACGAGATCATCCCCTTCAAAACCACCCCAAAACTCCCCCCGCACAAGCTAGCAGGAAAAGAAAACAGCATTAACATCAGTGGCAAATTGGGTGGAGGGCGCTGGTGGATGAGAAGGAAGGATGATGCGCCATCGGAAGTAATAGCGAGCGAGCGAACGAGGTAAAATAAAATAGCGGAAGGAAAACTGTGAACTGTGTGTGTGTGTGTATAAAAGAAAAGAAAATAAAAACTAACGATTCGGATCGCTTTCGCCCCAACGTTTTCCCCTTTTGCGTTCCGTGTTTTACGCTCCTGGTCTTATCGAAAACCTCCTCGTGCCGAATCCTTCACTAGGAGCTTGGGAAAACAAACGACCAGCTTTGGTGTGTCGGAGTGAAAACGGGTGCAAGGGTGGGATAAAATTTGACAAAACTTCCGCCCTTGGCTTTCACTCTTCTCTCTCTCTCTCTCTCTCTCTCTCTCTCTCGTTCTCTCCCTCTTTAACAGCGATCAAAACGGAAACCCTTTTACGCCGTTACGCAGCGTGAGCAGTTGCCGCCCGTAAGGATCAGACACACACACACTCCTATGCCCACCGCACGCCTCCCACCCTCGTTGGGGTTTGTGTGTGGGGTGCCGATGAGCATAAGCCATTGCCAGTTTCGGTGGTAATAAATATAAAAATTGATGAGCTTCCTCGACCGGGGCACAACGGGCCGGAGGGTTTTGTTTGAATGGCGTGGAAAATCGATACAAACGCAGCAGCAGCAGCAGCGCTAGAAGAAAAGGAACCTTAAGACCGGAAGAAGCCCGATTTCTTTACAATATTGCTGCCCGGTGGTTGTGCCGCTTCTTGCTGTTGCCGTTGTCCCCGTCCATCTTTCGTGTTAAGCTTTCGGTACACCATTACACTTCCGCTGCTTTCTTTCACGGGTTTTTGTTGAGCGAAATGGAGCGGTTTTTGCGTGTTTGAATCCATCAGAGCCTTCCGAGGGCCAATTCTTCCGGGGGGAAAATCCTTTCCGCTGCACCAACGCGCGCTCTACAAAGCATTGAATGGTGCGGGGAAAAGTAACGAGACGTTGGTAGTACATCGCGCGGCCCATGATGGTTATGGTGATGGGATTGCCGGCAGAACAAAAAACGGAAAGCACACGGCAAAGGAAAGGACAACCGGCAACAACACGAACAAAACCGCCCGATTCTAATCGACAAATCGTCCCCCCCCCAATCCTCTCTGTGTGCGTGTTTGTGTATTTGTTTGTGCAGTGGAAAATGGACAAAAGGATAGCGCGCACTCACCCGGCAAAAGGGCGCACATGAAGACATTTGGCATCGGAAGTGTAATTTATTCTACAGCGAGGACGACTAACGACATATTTGAGTGCGGGTGGAATTTTCTTATCTCCCATTTTCCGATCGTGTCTCGCGATCCACGGAACACTTCTGGGGCGAGTTGCTTTCACGAAGTTGCTTCCGGGTATTGAATATTTCGCATATCTAATTGGCACAGGCATCCCCAGCGCTGTCCTTCCTGGAACGTACAGCTGGCGCTGTACAGCTTCCCCTTCCGCAGTAACAGCAGAAAAAGCAGGGGAAACGGTGGAACGGACTTGTGAAGTGATTGAATAACTGAATTATTGTGCGTTCGAAAGAAAGGGTTTCGTTTTCTCCATTTGTCCGCGAATCTGCGGTGAACGGTTTTATTCGATTCAATTCCAGGGAGGAGTTCAATGTAATCAATCGGAGCGGAGAGAGAGAGAGAGGAAGAGAGGCTCGAAGAGCAAATTGAATTGAAACATTAGGCGGAGATATGGGGGAAGGGAATTTGTTTGGGATGGAAGGACAATTGGAAGGAAGATGGAGAGTTTAACGATGGAATTTTACTAAGTTGAATGATAGTTTACACAATTTAAACTGTTTTTTTTTCCCGAAAACAGTACATCCGGAATTATTTTTCGGACTCGGTTCCAGAATCACCATTGGATACGGAATCAGATCTGGAATCGGAATCGGTTTGGGCATCTAAAAAAACATTGGGGTTAGGGTTGTAGGATTGTATCGATAGCCTAAAATGACCCATATGTACTTGTAATCAATTCATTCTCGTGAAGATTCCGGAACTTCTGATTTAAAAATTCCACTCATTCTGATTCTGGAGCCGATTTCGATTCCAAATCCGATTCCGAACCCGATTCCAACTCCGGAACTGATTATGATTCCGATTTCTGAATAGGCTCCCATATCGGTAACAGAGTTCCTTATCGGAATTGGCTCCGGATTCCGTATAGTTTCACTACTCTGAGCCATTAGGGGTTCAGCAACTGAGTCTGAACAAACACAAATACCGGTCCTAACGGACACCGACCGATATATATTTATATGATACCCTTACATGTTCCGGTATCAGAAGGAATGATGAATCTATTTTTAGTCTGATACTGATATTGATCCCCTTTACTGAGCCTGGAACTGATACCCATACCGGTTCTGAAACTGATCCTGGAAGAACTCGTATCGATGCAGAAAACACAACCTGCTTTAGGTATCGGAAGAAATCTTAAAGATCTTCTACTTGTTCTTATATTTGGCATAACGTCCTACGCGGACATGCCCGCTATACACAGGCTGTGGAGACTAACTTGATAGTCACGAAGCCGGATAGACACAAACTTTACCTAAGAGGAGCCGGTTCATTCTAGATTTGAACACATGACGGGTTACATTGTTACGCCTCAATAGTCGTTCGAGATGACAATTGTACCACGGGACCCGTATATATGTCTTGTGTATAGGGCGAACTGTATGGTATGTTATCACTGTATGGTTAAACTGTATGGTCGATTGTCTTGTAGAAACTGTAGGCATCTCTGCTTCATTCGTCTCTCTGATGTAGCTTTGATAATGTTTTTTGTTACATTTATTTGCATTGATTTGTTGATTTCAGCTATCCAAACAGTTTTGTTCCGCAATTTCTTTAAACTGTATTTGTTCCAGTATTGGTGATGGAACTACATATCTGAACTAGAACCCGGAAACGAAACTACCCGGAACATGTATAGTACCTATTCCGATCCGATAACTGACTCGACTAGGATACTGCTCGACGAACTCGGTTGCTCACTATCACAGCTTGTTTTATGAAATATAGACGCGTTAAATCAAAATAAAAGTCTATAACTTATTTGAAAAAATAATCTTACAACTTTTCACCTTTCAAAATCTAACAGAAATCACCATATCGATGGGATGGAAATTAGAGATTCCATTTTTGTAACGTGTAAGCTTGATCATTTCACGTTAAACGCGTAATTTGAACCATTCAATAACCTTGTCGCTGAAACGGTTCCTTTTTTAATGGCCGTAGGGACACGACGCTAGCGAAAGTGCTCCAACTCCCCCCTCCAAACCATGACAAAAGGGACCTTGTTAGGAAATTATTTATCACCTTCGATTGCATGCATACACACACGCACAAACCATTCCCAAAAGACAGATTGGTCACCTACCGGTGTGCGATTGGTCACCGGCGACCCGCACCGCAGCTAACTTGCACCAGTGGACACGTGTATTTGCCGCATTTGCTCCGTCCCTCCATAGAGTCGCGAGCGATAAGCTACCCGGGTCGGATCGACGGATAACGAATTCTAACGAACTGTTTCCCCTCCTCCCACAGCACGGTACCGGTCGCTAGCTGGGGCCGTTAACGAAGGAAGCCAACCTCACCCGCAGGCTAATTTGTTGCCGGCGCACCATTAGGTGGAGGGGAAGCGAAGGAGCGTTAGCTTCACAACAAGGTGGACGCGAGCTCAATTTGTACCAATTCGTGTTCCCGGGGGCTTACACAAAATAGGACTCAGCGTCGGAAAACCGGGACACTACACCTTTTGCCATCCAACCCAGGGATGGGGGGGGGGGGGGGGGAGAGACTGTGACAAAAAGGGGTGTTTGCGGTGGTGGTTTTTGTTTTCTGAATTTCGGAACCATATGGTACCGTTTGTTGTGCGCGGCGATCCCGGAGAAAAAGGGACACCCGCCGGAAGGCCGGTCTGGAACCATAAAGCAGAAAGAAAACGGGAACAAATGCGTGCAGGGTCACAGGGAGGACCACACACACCATCAAAAAAAAAAAAAAAGGTTCATAATAATCGGACATCAAGGTCCTGTTTTCGTGCTGTTTTCCACTCCGCGATTCCCGAGCGAGATGTGTGTGTTTGTTGGGTCTCTTTTGTCGCGTCCACTAACCACTAACGCGCACTCCCAGGGGCTTGTTCGATACGATGATTGGCACAACCTGCCCACCCTACCACTGGGTGGAGGGTTGTTTTCTGTGGCTGCGGGCGCACGATCCCGCGCACTTCCTTCCCAGATGGGTGGTGGAGGTATGCGCATTGAAATGAACTTCCCCAGCGAATTGGCGTGTAATTGAATGAAAGAAGGAAAAAGCCCAAACCAGCTTGCTAACAAGTTCCGAGTAAAAACGGGAAAGGGAAATTGTTTCCACCGTATGGCCGGCCTAAGGCGGCCTCAGCTTAATCATGCGTTAAGGTGATTATGGGTAAAAGTTAAATTCGGAGCTAATCTGATTGTGGGAGGCCCCATCCATCCAGCCTTTGGGACCGCGGGAAGGAGTGTGGTACGTGAAACACATCAGTCAATCATCAGCATAACACATTGATAAGGGAGAAAAAATAAGCAAGAGAAAGAGTGGTGATAAAAAATAGAACGGAAAGCCTAAATCTAGAGTTAGTATTTTATGTATAAAATTCAAAGAATAGTTGCTTCGTTACATTTGCTCATTAATAATAATAAAATATGGAGCTGCTTGTAATTCCACTTGAAGCACGAAGCTACATTTAAAGCAAAAGATGAACTAGGAATGTTAAAGTACAATAATTACCTCCTAGGAATGATGTCCTTACTTTAGCCTGCGATTTGAGATATTTGATCCTAGTGTTAGCCGGAACTTACAGCAAGCTTAAGTCTTTAAATTGACTACATATTGAACATTGACCCCAGCATGTAGAGATTAGAATGTTGCTGCAGCTCTTTAATCTACTTCTATTGCTGGATGTTGTACTCAATTCAATCATCCCGTCCTAATTGTCCCCTGTTACCAGATTTGTAATCCAATTTCATACAACTACTAAGTATGATGAATATTTAACCTGAAAATTGTACCTATCTTGCATAACCGGCAGTAATACTAAACATTTTCTAATAGTTTATGAGCAAAATCACATACCACGTTTCGAATTGCACTCCTCCTAATGCCCTTGACCTTTGCTCCAAAACCTTAGGAACGATCCTTCCTAACAAACGACCCCGAGCCCGAGCTTCTGTTTGCAGCCGCTACCAGTTGCAGCATTTTGATGCGAATTTTTAAATTTTCCTCCGCTGGCAGATCGTTCAAAAATGGCGTCAGGCTCATCAGAAAGCGACAGTCCGGATTTTCGGCATCAGGCTTCACCCAGCCGCCACCGGGCGACGTGCTCGAAGCGGATTTGCTGGAACGCGGCCGGAACTTATTCTTGTAAGTAACCTCACTGTCATCAATTGATGCATCATCCTCTTCCTTGACGTCCTGCTCATCGAACGAACGTTCAGAGGGACCTGTGTCGTGTGTGATGTTCTCCTCGATCGGTACGAACTTGATCGACTCTTTGACTTTAGCCTCATCGGCATCGTTTTGCAGCGGAGAAGACACATGTTCGGGCCGGCATACTGTCTTTCCACCGTTTTTGCGTGCTTTACTCTTCTTCAGCCGAAAGTGACCGTGCAGAAATTGCATGTGGTCGTACAGTGGCCAGCGGATTGCTGGGATCCTTCCATCCTCCATACGTTTAGCCTCCCGGCGGAAGCAATCCCGCAGTGTTTTCCAACGTACGCGCAACTGATTCACTGCAATACGGGAAGATGATGGTAATATTGTTTTGTAAATGAGTTTTAAAGCTCATTTTCTTACCACTGATCGTGCTGAATTCCGTACGCTGTATTTCCTCCCAATCTTCGATGCCCGACGCTCGACTGCGCAGATACTGGCGATGCCACAGTTTCGGTCGTCGGCGAACACATTCGATGAGGCGCAGCGTGCCTTGCTGGCCGAAAATTCGCTTCCGCCCAAACTCATCTTTCACCTCCACTGGAAGCTGCTGCTCCGGGACAGATTCCTCCTCCATCTCTGTTGCGTTCATTTACCTGCCCGGCTGCTTGCTGTGCTGCTCGATTGTGTTGCGGTACGATCTCGCGTGAACACCAAAACACGCGCACCGGCCGGCCTGGGGTACGCAATCGTTGGCGATAGTGTGCTGATAAGAACGGCAAGAATAGGTGAGAAACTTGTTGCAGAACCTAAAATACAATAAAACACGTTTATTGGGAAGGTTATTGCCACTGGTTCTGGTTCCATTTGCCGGTGACGGATTGACGTGTGCGCCTGAACTCACATGCGAATTCGGATCGCTTTTCTTGTGTGTGCGTAAACGAATTAGTTGTGTTTTGTACTTACTCGAAAAGTGTACTGCTAAGCAATGGCGAAGGTTAATCCAAATCAAAACTGTACTTCACCTTTTTCTTCAGCAAAATCTATTCGCGTTGAAAATTGCACACCACGGCTTGCGTTGCGTCAAACTGGATCAAACGCTACGCGCACACACAGCTTACCTTGATTGGACTAGTTTCGTCTGCGTTATTGCTGTGCGTTTGACAAGCACGCACGCTGCTTCTTTCTCCTTCGCGCAGCCCTTTGCAGGACGTCGTCAGTGTGACAGCATCGGCTACTAGATGACAGGCCCCCCGACTGCTGGCCGCTCCAAGTGTATTGAACAATCGTAGGCAAACAGTAAATCCTCCGCTAAATTAAGTGTGTGGCAACGGGTACGATGAAGTAACGTTGAATTTTCCAAGAAGTTACATGTGAAATTGACATGATTTACGGTTTTTTTTTACAAGGACCTGCGACTATCCCGTTCTTCATGATGCGTGCACGAGTGCGGCAACACTTGGTTGTTTGTAAACACTTGGTAAGAAGGAAATGTTCTCCGTACAAGTCCAGAATCTAAAAACTAATCCTCTTTTCACATGTCTTTTAGATGGATGCTGGACATAAGTGAAGCCGCTTTTGTGCCTGAAGACCACTACAATGCTACTGAGCAGTGATTATTATCCGGCGTCGTTACAAATTGCTATCGCGAACAACCCACGAACGTAAACAAACACGCATAATCGTAGAAGGTGGTTGAATTGAAGCGATAAAATCACTTATAAGAACTGAATTCTTTAGAGCCGAATAACTGTTGGACCAAATGAACCAACGGTTGCACAAAACTTTGGGTCTGACACGTATAGATTCTTATTAGGTTTAGATTAGAATATTCTTTGATGGCACTCAAGCATTATATCGCATTTTTGAAATACTTTGCTAATCTGCCCTTCCCTTCAATCCAACTAAAAGAAAGATTATGTAATTGAATATTCCAAACAAGCGTGTTTGTTGTTGGTGTCCATTAGTGATTAGAAAGCGTTACATACCTATTAGTGATGGGTCATACGACTCCACAAACGGATTGACCCGGAGTCGGGTGCGGCTTGACCGGAATCGAATCCGATCCGTGGGTGCAACGAGTTCGGTAGGTTCACACGAGTTCAGTGAGTTTAGTAGGTTTGGCGAGTTCAAATGAGTTCAGTCCACCCGCCCATCATTAATACTTACCTGTTCCCAATCGTTAGTTACTGTCTTCCAGTAGTGATCTTATCTACTTCAATTCAATTTCATTAATTGCAAACTTCGGACAAAAAACTGAACAACCCTTGCGCAAAACTGAAACAAAAGCGATTTAGAAGTTCAATGGCTTGTATATTTATCTGAAGAACGCATCCCGACGCGTTCAAAACGATGGACAGTAGTTCAGTTAGTGTTCAAAATTAAAGAATTCTTTTGTAACGGATCAGCCTTATGGATGGTCTGTGCGAGTGTTCGGGCACTGCTTCTTCACCTCATTCACGTACTCTTCCTGCACCATTTCGAGCATTTTCTTGTAAATCATCAGCTTTTTGATGGTTGGCAGACGGGTCACATACGGCTGGATTTCCTGCACCAGACTGGTAAAGTCCACATCGTCGTCCATCGAAATCGCATTGACTGCTCGTTGCCAGGCGGTTTGCTGCTTCGGTACGGTCGGCGTGGCGGGAGAAGCGGATGCACCACCAGCCTCCGTGGATGTACCGGTTGAGCGTGCGGTTGTTTGCATTGGTGCTGGTGGATGGACCGTTGAGCTTTGGCCCGTGGTACAGCCAGCAGGTCCATCCTTGATCTCGATTGGGGTACGTATTGTCAGGATCGCTCCGGAAGATTGACCCTCGGGCGGTAGGATCGAAACCTGCAGGGAAGGCTTCCGTGGCGCACTTGGGGCTCGAGGACTGCTCTTGCCGGTTGCAAGCAACACCGTTGCCTCACTAGTCTGAGTTGATTGATTGTTCATCCTCCCCTCAACTCCCTGGTCGTTACAAACGCGTTGCGAGGTCTGTGCTTGTTGGGAAGGAATAGGAACGGACGGTCCCGGAACCGGGTCCATGGGATCGTCTTCGATTTCAATTATCTCACATGGTTGAATGGTTCGGGATGATCCTTTTCCCGCTACCATGGACCGGCCTGGCTGATTGGCCTTTTCCCACGTACGTCTTGATGACTTGTGGGTAGGAGGGATCGCTTCGCTGGCAGCTGTCGGTACTTTTCGTTGGAGAGGAAGATCTTTCATGTTGGTCGGATTGGGATTGCGTGGCCAATAATCTGCTATTTCTTGATTACGCAATAACTTGCTGCTTCCTCCAGCCGCTTCATGCAAATGCGCGGCTGTACAGTTTTGACAGTTTGACAGCAGTGTCACTACTTGCTAACAGTTCTAGCCGGATGAAACGAATGTAAATAATGATAAAACATGATTCATTATACAAAATTGGCAAAGAATGACAACAAACGGTTTTCAGTGATTTTAATTCGGCTAGAACTGTTTTCTTACAATCTTTCCACAACATTTGGAGGTTGTTATAACTCGATCACTGTTATTAGCCTGTGGTTACACTTTTATTTATTACTGTCAAACTGTCAGCCACAGAAACGCTTGTCACGGAAAAGTAACCTACACAAATGGCTGAAGAAGCAGAAAAAGAAGGCGTCGAATTACGCATTTCTCTTCCAACAGAGTACAAAATATAATCCGTGCAACATTCACTACAGGTGTTAGCAATCGGGTCCTATTTGATTATCGGCGAGAAACAACATTTCTGGTCTTCACTATCGAGATCTTCTTGTGCTGTTGTTGCTGCTCAACAAATGCTAATGCCAACTTTTCGTTTGTAGTAACTTGCCAGGAATGAAGGAAGGAACGGAGTAAATCTTCCGGAAGCTCTGAATTAACGGTATTGGAGTGTAAAGTTAAGAAAGAGGACATTGCTGCCCCAATGGTATCATCATCTCATCCACGCTTAAACACCATCGGGAAGATCCAAGCTATTCAATCATCCGAGGCGTGTGCTAAGTGCCCTGAGCTTGCCAAGATCGTGGATGTTCCTGGGACCTTCTTCACGCGTTGAATTGAGTCCATCTTTGGTAAGAAGACGAACATTACATTCTTGATCCACGAACCGAAAGACATATCCAATCCGTAGTTGTTGTAAAAAGATCTTTCACAGCCTTTCAAGTATGTCATGGTCATGTCCAGACCGTCCAGGACATTCAAGTAAGTTGATTTGTTTCTTATGTTGCAATATTCTCAAGATATATTTACGTTAATCATATATTCAACATCAATTCTACATAAACACACCAAAAAAAAAAAAACTCAATAATAGCTCATTACTATTACCTTGAAAATCATACGATCGCAAGACGTTCGCTATTTGGACGGTGCCGGTAACTTTACCCGGCCTTATCACGCCACTGCGGAACGATCCAAACAACCAACCTCACCGGCCACTGCAATCCCATCATCCTGCAATCCGCAAATAACTGCAAACGGTAGATATTTTTCAGTGTCAAGTTCGCCTCCCCTCAACCCCGGAGGGTGACACAACTGGACACCGTTGTTTTGATTCCGTATCGTACGTTTGGCGGATTTTGTTTGTTTGTCTGCTATTAAAAATTTAAAAATAGCTCCCGATGTAAAATGAGTTGCTGCACCTTCCAGCGGGCAACGGATGTTGCCTCTTGCAACACACCCCGACGCCTGTTGCGTATGTCCGCCCCCTTCCTTGCGAAGTGGTCAGAATGTTCTGAAATTTGATGCCAAGCAAAAAAAAAAACGGTGCTTTATTTGAAACGGTACGGTCCCATAAGTGCAAGATCGGCTAGAAAGGCGCACCGGCAATTGCATTTGAGTGCAAAAAAAAAAAAAAAAATGTCGCACTCTACACCAAATGGTCGGGCCGGTTGAAACTGAACCCTTGTTCCACCATTGCGAATAAACAATTAACTCTTTGAGCTGGGTTTATTCCTTATCCTGCTTTCTTACCTCCACTCTGATGAGTGGTGTTGTTTTTTATTTGATTTTTTTCTTTGTGGTGCTATTTTTGTGTTTTGTGCAATCAGCGAAGAAACCGTACATCATGCGGCCTGTGTGTTTGTGGGGGGTTATTATTTATCGTTGCACAACCTGGTGCGCACCATATCGGCACGATGCTCGTTCCTGCGCGCCCTTTGGTGCTGCTTTATCTCGTGTGGTCACATTCAAACGTATTTCAAACACTGTTGTGACACGGAGGGAAGAAGATTATTCGCATGATGAGGATGTATTATATTTACGAATGGGATGGGATGTCCGATGAAAAGGAAAAATTGAGCTCCGTTTGCTTGCCGTATCGGTGTAACTGACCTACCACCGGATGAAGGATTAATTCTTTTTACAGCTTGGTATGGGGTGCGCGAAGACCAGTGGTTTAAATCGTTGATCGATGATACCTTCGCGATGGATTAATACGGCTATTAGTAGAATGGTGGTCCCATTTTGTCAGAAATAGTGAATAATTGAACTAGAACAAACAGCAATGGAAAGCGAAATAGTTGTACGCCGATTTTAGAGCGACTGCTCAAAAGATTACAAGCTATTTTCATGAAGAAAAGCAAGGAAACTGAAAATAAAAAAAAATGCATTTTTCTAACTAAAAATACTTGTAATAGGAAACAGAAAAGGAGTAATCAACACAACAAATTTAGAAAAAAGAACCATAAAATAATGCTAGAATAAGATTATCAACATTATTAATATTATACATGAAAACACCATACAAGTTGAAATGATAAATAACGCTACAATGTATAAAAATATAAAACAAACTGAAGAATGTTTTAAGCACAACCGACACAATTATAGTGGCAGCTTTTTCGTACCGTTACTGTTCACGGGTCTCAATTATGAGCATTTCTAGATGAATCCACTGTCACCCGCTGCATTCCTGCAACTGGCACCTATAAATCCTATCAATTATTACCGTAATTCCATCTCAAACAACAAACCATTGCAGTCTGCAGCACACAACCAACCTAACCTAAACACACACAGCACACCCACCGCCACCCTCATTGTTTCTAGACAGGCCGATGAAAAGTTGAAACACCCGTAAGTAAACCGGGCGAAGAAGCGTATTAATCTTGCCGCGCGCTCACCGGTGACACCTGCAGCCCCAGGTTGACCAGGTCAGTGCTTCCGTGCCACGCCGACGTCACGTTGCGCTACACCGGCTGTGCGGACACATGTTAACGCTAACACGATTTACCGTCCTTCGCCGATCCGAGCACGGTCGCCTTTAATTCCTTTTACATCATATGGGAAAAGGAGGTGGGAGGAGCGAGAGCGACAACTTGAAAAAACGAAAAGAGCCCACGCGCGTGTAGGCGTGTGCCGACAATAAGTGTATCAATGCGGAAATCAACCCTGCTGAGGGGTATGGTTCCACCAACTGGCAAACGGTTTCCATTTCCACCGAACAGTTTGTGTGACATTTGCACCCACCACTGCGTGGAAAATTCAACCTACTACTACTAGCACCGGTGTTTTCGGCGCAGAGCGCGTTCTATTTCCGTCCCCGAATGTGCGTCACACAATGCCGCTCCAAAGACCGGGACCCGGGTTTTAGATGATTTTGATGGAGTTGGCAATTTTTTCCTCCCTTTTGCTCAAGGAAAGAATTTGGAGGCCATTTGCCATTGCTGCTGCTGCTGCTGCTTCGGTGTCATTATATTAGAGGGCAGCTCGGCCCGTTCTACAATCACGTGCGATCGATCATTCATTCACGGTGCGAAATAAAGTGTCAGTTAACGGAGGAAGAGAAAAAAGGGGGGAAACCATGTATTAGCGAAGCGAAGTTATTATTGTCCAAACGGGTCAACATCAAAACAACACTTAATTGGTTGTCAACGCGGTTTGAAATAATGGTGATAGATGTATGTGCGTACGGCCAGAAAATCGGGGAGTGGTTTTATGCGCAGCACGGAAAGCTTAACTGTGGGTTTTTCTCATTTTGTTGAAATTTTATGAATTTTTTTGTTCTGTTTTTAAACAATCTCATTCCACATTTGTGTATACAATTTCAATTTCAACGTACTATGTTGATTAGTATGAACATTGAGCTCACAGTAGTGGTGGGAGCTCGGAATCGGACCTACCCGATTCTGATTCCGTGTTCGGAATCAATTCCGGAGCCTGAATGCGGAATGAATGCGGAGTCGATTTCGATTCTGGAGTCTATTCCGCAGCCGATTCTGGGTCCGATTTCGGAGCCAATTTCGGAGTCGATTTCGGAGTCGATTCTGGAGCCGATTCCGGAGGTGACTCTGGAATCGATTCCGCGATCAGGATCGGCTCCGGAATTTGCCCCGAATCATAATTGACTCCAGAATTTGAATTAGCTCCGGAATTAGAATAAGTTCTTGATTTGAAAAAATAAGTTTTAGAATCGAAATTAGTTCAGGAATCTCTATGAGAATGGATCTTTTACAAGTAAATTTTGGTTTACGTAGTATGATTGGACCCAAACGCTTATTTTTATGACGATGCCGAAACTGACTCCGTTTAGAAGCCGATTTCAATTTAGGAAGCAATTCCGATTCGAAAGCCGATTCCGATTCCGGAACCGTTTCCGATTTCAGAGTCGATTCCGGAACCGATTCCGATTCCGAAGCCGATTACGGAATCGATTCCAGAAACTGATTCCGGACCTACTACCGATTCCAGAAAACTGCGGAGCTAGCCGGAATCGATTCCGACAAAAACATTATTTTTCCCATCAGTAGTTTATAGTATAAATGGCATGTTTACACGATTCTTACGTTAAGTTGCATCGATGACTTTATTCACGTTTTGTTCAAGCTAAGCAGAACACACGTCTTTAAGTATTGTTGAGGGATAAGAATTTTTAAGAAGTTCGATAATGTTCGAACTACAATAAGCAATTTTGATTTATTATTTATTGACTCGAATATCAATTTATATTTGCTATAGTGAGAACTTCCATAATTTGCTAAATATTGATCAAAATTCAATTTGCTGTTGCTTTTTTAACCTTTTATATAGTTATTTTACGTATTTTTTAAATTAATTTCAAGCGTCTTCAAACACTTTTAAATGACAAGTTTGAACATTAAAAAATGTCTATTTATACTTCGACGAATAATTTGTTTGCTAATGTTATATTTTTGTTTTAATTGTTTTTATACTGTGGTTAATGTTAGTTAACTAAAATGTTAAATCAATTTATATTCAAATTTGAATTGCTCTTTTGTTCAAAGCATTGAAAGATGAAAATATAGAAACTAAATTTAATTAACCTTTCAAAAATTATCTTTTGTAGTTTTTGCCTCGAATGAGGTATTTCGGTAGGTATGCTTCAAGCATAACGCTTTACAGCAGTTCCCTTTTTGAGCCGTTCCCCCCCCCCCCCCCTCCCAAAAACCACCTTTCAGCATATTTGCACAGAAAGCAAACGCAAACCCGGCAGCACCGAAAATAAACCCACACCGGGAAAGCATTTAGTCAATGTCAAAGGGAGGATTCGGGTTTTTTTGTTTCGTGTGTTCTTTATAGGTTTTTGCGATTTTTACTCTACTTACGCTGCGCTACGAGTATCTGAAACACATCATGCTCGTATGGATCCAGTTCCAATGCTACTTCAGGCTAAAAGGAAAAACGGGGAAAAAAAGTTAGTCAAAAACGAGAACTACACCGACATACCGTTAGCATATGTTGCCGCTTGCGAATGGTTTCTGTGAACGGAAACGGGGAAACGCACTTCTTCTAGGTTAAGGTGCTGCTGCTGCTGCTGACTGTTCTTGGGCACGGTTGCTTTCTGCTTCGCATGCACAAACACACGTATCAGTGAGCAGTGCGGCACAGAACTGCGCATAAATTGTATGCTCTCAGCGAAAAGAACACGCCGCGGGTCGTCGCGGTTTTGGAGACTGAGGGGCCGTAAATGAAATAAAAAAGCCAAACAAAATCGCGGGACCCTATACTCGTACAGCGAAGTGGTAGGTATCCAGCTGTGCTTGTGATAGCCGCGCGGCCAAAATTTCGGTCACTCGACGGCTGTTTAGTTGTGCGTTTTGGCGGCTCAGAACCTGGTTCGAAGTACCAAAAAACTGTGTAGATTCCTTCCAAACTTTCAGCAACAAAGCAAATCGTCGAGCAGGCCTCCGTCCCACCCTTCTCCACACATGACTTCGAGTACGGGTTGCTTTGGTTTTGCGTTTTCATGTTTCATCTCCATCACAGCAAGCCACGGGGGAACGGGGTTCTCTTTGGGTTTTTTTTTTTTTTTGGGGAGGCACCTGAAAGATGTCAGCAGTGCTCGACGACGCAAACACACCGGGACGTCCACGAAAAGTAAGAACGAACGAAACGAGAGTAGTAAGAAACGCACTTTGAAGCGCGTCTCAAGAATCAAGCACAGGAACTTGACAAGCAGAAGAAACTCAGCATACGCAGGAAGGGGCAGTAAGTAGACCAAAGGAAGAGGGTCCAAGCGATCCAATTCTTTACCGAGAAAAAGCGGGGAAACCCTTCTTCTTTTGCTGCTGCAAGTGTGAGTGTGTGTCGTCTTCACGTCCCTGCTTCTGAGCTTCACTCGTTTGCTTCACTGTTCCAACCGGTTTATGGTTATGTAATTCCGGTGGAATAATTTCGCATACTGGTGTTGTTGTTGGTGTGTTTTTTTAGATTATGTACGCGAATCAAACAGAACCAACACACACACACACATACACAACACCTTGTGCTTCGGTTCCGGTTGCTGTTCCTGCGTGTTCTACCTCGCTTGCGATGACAGCTGACCGAGAGCGAGCTCTTCAGAGCGCGGTGGGTTCGACGATGGTTTTCACGGGGTTTTCTTTTCGCGCATTTCAGTTTTACCTGTGTGCACACGATTCCCTTTTACCCTGAACTCGAATCTTCTCACCAGGTTTCTGTTTCATCACGGGCTACGTGTTCGCTTCGGTTGTCAGCTGGTGAGGCCGGTTGTCATAGTTACGGCTACAAAGAAGGGATCCGGTTCGAAGGACCATATAAATTGCATAATAATAAAAAAAAACCATAACCTATATGGAACGGTTCTGGCATAGAAGTTAACCGCGGGCTGCTTGGGCTCTTTGGGCTTTCGGGTTCGGATGATGGGTTCAAATTTCTGGAATCTGCTACGGGTGTAACCTCCCCGGTCAGTTTATGGATGTGTCTCTTAACGCACGGTTAAACACGGTGGGAATCGGGTTTGAGAACGATCCGAAAAGTCATTCGGGTGATCAGTTCTGTAGAATCCCACAACGTAAGTCAATTATGCAGAGTTATTGCTATTCAAGCTACATATCAGTTGATGTTTAGTAGAAGGAAAAGGATTAGTTGAAATTATGTTATACAGTTCCTATAGTCATTCAAAACTACAACTTCGTTATGATCCTGTGTTCTTTGCTGAGTTCGCTGTAAATCCATTTTGGAATCCTGAATAATCCATAAATTTCTGCAATTTCTTCATTGCTGCAGATGCTGGGAAGGGACTTGTTCAAGAATTTAGATTGGCTTGATATTAGTTGCTCGACCGGGATAGAATCAGTGTCAATTACGAAAAGCTAACAGATATTGAAGAGCTATTTGAAAATAGACGTGCAACAACTAACAGTGTAACAGGAGTTGCAGGAATTGTAAGAAATCAAGCAGAGCTCATTTCTGAAACATGGTAATTTTAAGGAACATCGGATTTAATGTTGAGAATTTATTTTGTTGGGATTTATGAAAACTGAGTATCTCGTTCAACATTATACTTATTTATTAGTGTTTGATTTCCAAGTATACTATTCCTTCAAACTTCTTTGACTAGCTCTCCTAATCTGAAGTCTTCTCTGCTCGGGACTGCACGTTCGTTAAATACATCATATTGATCAAATGTAACACGGTTGACACCAACTTATATGAAAGAGATTCCTCAGAGATTCTTCCACAACTTCCGTGTTATATACATGTCATCTCAATTCATAAGAATCCTAAAAATAAATCGCTTTACAACTCCCATAGCAAAATATGATCCACATCCGAGCATTTTGTGACAACATTTGCTTTGTTCTCCATCTTCCTTGAATCCTTTGCAATCTTAACACCCGCATCCTCGCAGATAGCAAAACTTCTGTGCGCTTGTAGAAGCGACTCGAGTGGAAAAATAACTACCACTAACAAGCAGTCGTTAAATACTCGTGCACACGGGTTCCTGGCGCATTCCAGGAATAGGAGTTCTGAGGAATAGACTCTCCCCTTGTACGGGGAACTTTCAAAAGAAGTCTCTATACCGCTTTTCATAGCATGCGGGGACTGGGAGGGAGGACTGGGATCGTGTTCCTGTAGGATAAACTACATCTTGTTAATCGCAGACATGTCCTGCGTCAGACTTTTTTTTTTTTATATCTCGCATCACCATTGGTTACACCCACTGATAGTGGGCCTTTACGGGCATCGCTCGTTATCGTTATACCGGGGATTCATTGGCAAATTGGAACCGAAAGCCTCCCCCCGGGATGGCGCTTTTGAATGTTGTGCTCCTATTTTTAAGTGTTGCTGCCGAGTTTACAACATTGATGCGTTTCGAGATTTGCAGCAGGGATAAAAACTATCTTCAAATCAAATTAATATTAAACCATCTCTCTTCCATTGTTTTATTCCATTTCTCGTAAAAAGTAATGCAATTCTACACACGCACCGCATAGCGTGGAATTTCTGCTGCTTTGCTTAGAGAAGGGAAACGAACAATATTTTGGTTTTGGGAGTGGAGCATGAGCAGGATGTTGAGGAGACGGAAAAGCATTTTATTATTTAATGCAGAACGTTTTATCGTTATTTTTATTTTGCGCACCCACCACCAACACTGCGGGACGGTATGATGATGGTAATTTCCTGACTGAGGCTGTACGGATTTTGCTTGCACACCATTATGAGCAATTTGCCGTCCTTCGTCTTTCACCGTTTCTTTGGGATGTATTTTTGTATTTCATTCTCCTCTAGGCTAGGGCATCTTTATATTGATTGTGTTGTGGCCGTTAAATTGTGTGCGTTTGCCGTCGGTTGCCACGGGGAGGGACCATATTCCACCTTTATCCCGTAATGCAATTAAAGCTCTCTGCTGCCTTTCATTCATTTTATTAGTACCGGCCCTGCCTAAGGCTTGGTGGGAATTGAAGGTGGGTCCTGTGGCTTTAAAGAACCTTGTGTCGACCAACAAAAATTCCCACTTTTACAACCCATCGCGCATCTGTTTTGATTAAAAAAATGCAAATAAATATGGTTGGCTAATGTGTGCGTGTGTGTGGAAATGTGCGTTTTTGTTACATTTTATCTTTATGATTTGTCAGCGGACGTGTTTTTTTATTTTTATGGAACCCAAAATTAATCCTGTTACATTAAAATTACAATAAGAATAATGGTTTGCGCTTTCCCAAAAAAAAAAAAAATCTTCTACCATGGATGATTTCGATATTGATTTTCTGCGGATGCAAATGTTTACAAGCACACGCACGCATTTCCACGGAACTGTGGAGTGGGATGGTGTGTGGCACACAAAGAAAACTCCCATGTGGCCGCAGCCGGTAATAACACTGCCTGTATTGAGAATGGCTGCCTGCGCGAGTTTTGGAGTTGACGAATTTTACAGTTTTATTACCTTTTACATCCGTCAGAATGGGGGGGCCGTGGTGTGTGCGTGTGTTTGGTGCACCGCGCTCAGTGGGTTGTAACATGTCTCTGCACCAAATAAACAAACAAACCAACACTCTGCATGTTGTATTTTTAACTGACGGATGATGGGGACAGGAGTTAAAGTTGTCGCATACTGCAGGCTTCTGCCGCCCAAGCCAGCCATGAATGTAAATGACATTCCTGAATTGCCTGTTTATCTTGCAATGTGTGTGTGGAGCAATATATTGTGCGCGCATGAAAGTGTGATTATTGATCTTTTTAATAATACAAACAGATGGTTTTAATGTTTTTTTTTTGAGCTATTTGAGTTCATTTTAGTATGTTTTGTTTTCTACACTGATTGTGGATGTGTCACCAGCAGTGTTAGTATCTATAAGGTAGTTGAAGGTAGAAGTTGTATACAGTCGTTGCGGCCAAATTTTGACTCTAACGCACCTATTTTTGTCTCTAAGTCAAAATTGTTTGATACAAAAATAAGTAATTTCGAGCCAACAGTTAGTGGCAACGACTGTAATGATTCTCCTTATTGTATATTTTTATTTATAGAAATTAAAATCATGCATAATTCTAACAAAAAAATCGGACATTTCATGTCTGAACAGTTTAGAACTCAGGTGCTAATTTTAACCGAAGTTTTACGATTAAATTTGTTTATTTAGTGTGCAATACTTAAATCCTCTAAGGAACAAATACTAGGTTTTGAAGGTGTAACGAAGAGCCTGACTACTATCATCATTGTATAAACACAACACCACAACTAAAGCAAGCTTGCCTTTAATGGCTACAAATCTGAATAACAATATTACCTCCAGAAAGCATCGAGCTGCTTAGTCGCCGTTAGTGTTGAGACTTTCGCATCCACAACGGAAGACCTTCGCCTGGGTTGACAAACTCTATCCCACACACACACACCGGCTGTCGCTGCTGCATCACAAAGGGCCAGCCTCTGATTCCGTTCGCCATCTCGCCATCTCGCAGGTCCATTGCGCCCGGTGTGTAATGTGTCTGTCTGTGCGCCATCGGCTGGGGGGAATGCGAGCGATTCTGACATATCACGAGCCTCACGATCGCCCGTAGTTGGGCGCCTGGCGGCTCCACTTAGTGCGGTGCTGGTTTGTGCGCCTCCCTAGCTCCACATCGGTGAGATGTTTTAGAACAATTATTTATTATTTATTTCAATTACACTTCCTGCCTCGGTGACGATGACAGCATCATCCCGGCTGCTGCTGCTGCTGTGAAGGTTTTGCTCCAACAGTGTACGGGTGACAACCGTGAACACACACCCATTCGGTCTCGTGGCTCTGTGGTGGCCGTCTTATTGCTCGCCGTGTTAAAAAAAAAAAACAAATAATAAAAACAACAGCACACAGTTGGAAGCGCATGCACTCGTTCCGGCGACTTGATCGTTGTTTAATTGAATTTATTAGGTCGTTTCGAGCTCGGCGGATAGTTTCCGCTTAGTTTCCCGTCAACCCATCGACCCGGCAAAAGCTTCCAGCGGAGCGGTGCCGGAGAATTAAGTTTTAATTATTTGTACGCCAGTTTAAGGACGGTCAGAGCCCATCTGGCTCCGCCGGTCCCTTCTGGTGCAAATCGTGATCGTGAATTGTTTGCTTCGAACGATTCTAAACGATGCCAATGGGCCTTTCGCAAAGGACCTCCTTCACATTATGTGCCGCCTCGTTAACGTTTCGGTTTCGAGCTCCCCGATTGTTAAAATGGAGCGATCCTTAAGGGATTTTGCCACTGTGTGAGTTTGTTTTGCAAAAGAGCGGTCTTCGGCGGTCGTTTTCAAGAACAGCCCGAAATTACAACCAGCAAAAGGGGCACGAGGGGAACTTTGCCTAATCAGGGTTTAATTGTTGGCAGTATAACGAAACTCTAGTTCTGCGAAATATTTGCCCTCCTATCGCTATCGTTTTGGCAAGCAAAACGCTGGGGGGAAAAAGGTCACATTAAGGTTTCGATTTTTAAAGGTTTGGATTTCACAACGTTTCGCAAACGAAATGATTTTTTTTGTGGCAGGTCAGGTCGGGGGTGTGTGTTTGTGTTTGCGCAGAATGGGGCTCATCTTTCTTCAACGGTGAAGTTCGTTCAACCTTGGGTGAAAAATTGGAAAACTTGTGCAAACAGCTCTGTTTTCATACAAGCGGGTTAGAAAAATTGCCATCTCATGGTGCCAAATGGTGACAAAAAAACATATCAACACAACACAGCCGATTAGCGTCTTTGATTATGTGCTGTTCGTTCATGGGTGGGGCTAGGACTTTTGGAACGAATAATGCAAAGAATGCACCTTGCTGAAACGTGCCTTGTCATGGTGTTGTGACAGTCACCCGTTTTCATGTGACAAATAAAATCTGCCACCACATGTCGATTGATGGGAAAATGTCCTTTTTCTGTGTGTAGGGTTGATGCAACAAAAAAAAAAACACACACTCTTTTGCTGCTATTTGTTTTACTTCGGTTACATTCGGTCTCTTGGGGAAGAATTTTCCAAATATCATCATTGTCATCATCATCTCACGGGACACATTCCAGGTGAGGATTTACCTTTTGTGGAATAGCTTGTAGCTGGCTGCAAAGATGAATCTTTTCGGGGTGTGGAATGTGAAAACAATTTGTCGGTGTTTTTTCGTGTTTTTTTTTTGTGTTGCTTCTTGTGTTGTGACATGTTGCACAGATGATTGTTTGATTAACGATGTACAATGATTTTGTGTTTGCAAAGGCAGGATAATAATTTTTACGTTCGCATGAATTTGTACGCTCAAAAGATTGTTTTTGTTGTTGATTTGTTGGATTATTCTGATTTGGATTTTGAACAGAGGCACTAACAAAACTAACTAACGATGAGTGTTTTGTGTATGTAAGCTTTTAATTATTGTAGCATATTGAAAATAGTATATTTAATTGTCGTATAATTTTGCTTGAAGGCAACTTTAGCCACTAAATTAGTGATATGATCTGATTCCAACTGAAGATTACTTATGTTGTACCTTTTAAAATGAGTTTTGAAATTCAATCAAAAAGGGGTTTTACTTTGAATTAGACAATTGATGTGCTAAATCAATAAAATTTGCTAAAAATAACTGTAAAATTTTGATTATCGCAAACATCGAGTATTACGTATATCGATGGGCGAATACCTGTACAACGTTAGTCTTAAATAAAAATATAGTCGATGCTAATGCAATTTCAAAACAATTGTTTAGTCTGCGACTATCTGCGATAAACAGATGTTCTTCTAAAATCAATTTGAAATGAGAGAATATCATTTATAATGACACTTTTTGTGGAAAATAGATATACTTTAACAAAAACCATATTTTTAAACTATCAAACGAATCAGTTTTCAGGTCAAATAGCCGTAATTGTACTGGACGTTTGAAGGTTCTATACACTGTCTTAACTAATAATTCAATAATTTATGCTAAAAATTTCTCATATTCTGCTTGCTACAATCGCCATGCATGCCACTATTCTATTATTAAACGCACATCAAACGACCCATTAGAGCCTGTTAGAACGCAACAGAAAGCAAACGGCTATCTTATCGCAAATAGTCACCGCGCGGTCATTGCCACTTGACGTTCGATCCGGAAACGGCACTGATCGGCACAGGTGCGTGCCAAAGCGTAAGCGCACACAAAACCGCGTACGAACGCCGCCACTTACAACAGGCTCGTTGGTCTAGGGGTATGATTCTCGCTTCGGGTGCGAGAGGTCCCGGGTTCAAATCCCGGACGAGCCCGCGCAAAAGTGGATGATTTTTTTTGAAGAGTGTGGTTTTTACATCTTGAAAAGGTTTTTTTTACTGCTTCAAACATTTATTTATTCGACGCTAAAACTTCAAAGACGTAAAACCGCTCATACCAAACAAAAAAAAAGGTATCTGGCAACCGCGGACGTGTGCGCACGTCAGTAACCTACCCCCACCACCAATATTTATTGCCAAACAAGACACATCAAACGGAACTGAAACCGCTGAAGAATTGTCATCGATTCCGTTAGGGCGTGCTGGGGTTTTCCGTGCTGGCGCAGTACTCCCTTGACGAATGAAGGACAAAATAAATAAGCAGAATACAAACGATCGCCAGATGATTTGATTCCTTCGGTTTTTTTTCCCTCGAGAGCGTACAGCCAACGGACACGCCAACGGAAAGAGGCTCGCGTCCGCCAGATTATCACAAACCGAGCGGTGGGTTGGTGGGTGGGTGAGTACCGCAACACAAAGCACCTAGCCTATTACATTCCTTGGGGAGTTTTATGTGTTCTCGCTTGAAAAAAGTAAAATAAAATGGAAAAATATACCGCGCTGAATGTAGAAAAGCGATGGAAAACGGGGGATGTTAGCTGCTTTCCTCTGCCGTCCCTTTCCCGTGAGCATCGTTAGCGCTGCACTCTTGTCCGCGCTCATCGATAAGAAGACCCCCGGTAGTACTACCCCGATTGATGGTTCCCTCTGGTTCAGGGTGGACACCGGTGCAAAAAGAAAAAAAGCAAAAGTGGATGTTTTTGAACGGCAAATGCTGGACGCCGATAGTGTGTAAAGCAAAATCTCACCATCAAAGTGTGTGTCCCGTCTTCTCTTTTCATACACTTTTTTCTTCGGGAGTTTTAAGGATGTAACGAAGGAGAGAAAAAAATCACACAAAAATGCAACATCAGTGTAATAAATAGAGAAGAGAGTTTCTTATAAGGAACGAAACAAAAAAAAATAATAATACAACGGTGAAACCTTCTACCAATCTGCCCTTCTGCCAGCAGCGACGTGCTGTTTCTATAATAAAAGTAATTTTATTACACCTTTTGCCACGTTTTGGTCGAAAGGAAAGCGCAGAGCACGGGAAGGATGCGGGCACCAACCGAAAGTGAGAATTATTGTAAAACATTTTATTGCCCATTGGGTATTCGAAAAGAAAAACAGAATGAAAAGCGTCGAATAAGACGGGAGCGGAAGACCGGTAAGGTGCCCGCAGGTTTTTACAATTTTTCAAAAGAAATCTTTTCACACGACGCTGATGTACACAGCAGCGGTTCAGCGGGGATGGATGGTTGCGTTTGACAGGATGTGGCCGTTTTTGTATGTGCGCGAGTCCTCTTCAGCAAGCGGTTTTCATTATACCGATGCGAAGAAGGTTCCTCCCAAGGTTCGTTCCCCGTGCACAGCCGCACAGAGTTAATGACGGGACATAAAAATACCATCCTGCACAACACAAACGTTTGTTTTCTTTGCATGCTGTTGCAATCCATCGCAATAGTGGAGTCTTTGTTACGCTGTTTTTTTTCCTTTCAAAAGACCACGTATTCCCGTTTCTTAAACTGAAAGGCTCAATTCGTTCCGAACAGCAGCGGTACAACAATGCTGCTGCAGCGGGGCAGATTGTATAGTTTTTGGAAAATTTTATCGATTTCGCATTTACGGGTGTAGCGCGTAATGTGTGTACTAGCGAGACGTGCAGGTTTTATGACTATCAGGCAATTGTTCGAATTGAAACATGAACAAAGGTTTCAAAGCGCTTTCCGGTGTGGTTCGATTTTCTGCACAGTTAGCTAGAGTTTTGATATCGCTGAAGCGCAGAGACGCTAAAAGCGCAACTTCTTGTTCTTTTGATTTCATGTTCGGGGAATGTTGCTTTACCCGGTGTGCACAGCCTTTGCGTCTTGTTTGATTTATGATCGTTTCCCATACCAGATGAGAAGATGCTTAATCTACTGTTCCTTTATTTGTACTCATGTTCATGTACAACGAATTTGCGCTTCATCGCGTACATCCTAAAAGCCATAAAACTAACTTTTATTTAATGTGCAACGGATTAACGACTGTTAGTTACATGGAGGAAAAATTCAGACGCAATTTCACGCTCTATTTGTGTTCAAATATAAAGTCAATTTAGAAATAAATTATATTATTTGTATGGTTCGCAGCAGAAATAGTAATCTAGTTTAAGAGGTTCTGTATTTTATTGTAGTGAGTAATTACTTAAAAAATCTGCCTGTTGTCTGACTCATACCGGTACTGGAACTGACCCGCATCAGTCCTGGGACAAATACTTTTAAGTGTTCCTAAATCCAATGTCTCGTAGTACAGTCGCCAACTCGTACGACTTAACAACATGCCCGTCATGGGTTCAATCCCCAAATAGACCGCGCCGCCATACGTAGGACTGACTATCCTGCTATGGGGGGAAATCAATTAGTCACTGAAAGCCAACCCCACAAGTGGGTACAGGCAGGCCTTGACCGACATCGGTTGTTGAGCCAAAGAAGAAGAAAGAAGAAGAAGAAATCCAATGTCCAATGTCCAATGTCCAATGTCCAATGTCCAATGTCCAATGTCCAATGTCCAATGTCCAATGTCCAATGTCCAATGTCCAATGTCCAAC
>KB668122.1:684210-696165 GCA_000349065.1 Anopheles quadriannulatus | reverse complement strand
AATGTCCAATGTCCAATGTCCAATGTCCAATGTCCAATGTCCAATGTCCAATGTTAGAACTGATGGTGACCTTAGATCGTCCCGGAACTGATATTGAACCCATATCGATGCTGTAACTCATGTTGACCCTGAATGGATCCAGCAAGTGATTCGATCCTCATATGGACTTTGAAATCTCGGATCCGTATCAGTCCTGAAATTGAATATGAACCCATACCGATCGTAGAGCTGATGTTGAATTTTTCATGCCAGTTTTGAAAAGATATCATACCCATAACAGCCTTGGTGATAATTCTAAACCAACACCCGTTCTAGGTACCCATACAGGTGCTGTACCATAACCTAACCTCACACTGATCTCATGACTGATTTTGAATTCATACTGGTCCTGAAACTAGACAGGATACAACAAATGTTCTGGAAGTCTAGGCTTGAACTCATTCCGGTCTAAGAACAAATACTGAACTCATTCCCATTCAAGTTCTGTTGTGCACATATCTCAGTACAGTACCTACTCCAATACAGTACCTACCTATGCTATTGATGAAGAAATCATTGATATCAGATTTTTTCTTATTATTTTAATTTAGAAGTTAAGATATTCAAGTAGCTAAGAAATAGCAAATGAAACCTACATTAGCCCTTAATAAAAGTTGTATAGCGGGACAAAAAACTGTACAGCGATCTTCGCCTGAAACCATTCATCCTGAACCATTGAAATGCTTTGAATTGAATTGAAAGAATTGACATGATTCCAAAAATCTTACTGAACCAGAAATTATGATCCAAAAATGTTATTATTATTCTATTCTTAGTGAATGACACTTCACTTCCCAAAAATTGACCAATATCCTCGGCGTTCTCGCAAAACGGTTTATGAGCAATCGCTTGCTTTCAGTGCAATGATTGACCTCAAAATTAAACCAATTACAGTTCCTTCTCTTGTGCTGAAACTTTCAACGGAGAAGCAATATCTCCAGCCGTGCCACAAAAAGTTGGCCAATTCGCCCGAGCCAAGTAAGAAGTAAAATGTACATTTCACTGTTAGTTGCAATAGGAAAACTTTTCGTAGAAATAACTCAATTTCTTTACAAACTTCGCAATCACTGGCACACACACACACCCGCAGAAATAGCAGTCTGGGTCACTTGGCTTTGGGAAATATTCTCGGCCTTCCCGAAACAAAACTATTTCAATTTCACTCCGTACCCGTGCGCACAGTTTGTCATTGGAATTTGAGATGCCTGCCTGGTGACGGTTGATCTCGGTGTTTGTGGTTTGCGGTGCGGGCAAAGGTTGAAAAACAATTGCCCGAAAGCGGCCGGCTGCTGGCTGGCCCCAAAAATAAACCCAAGTGCCAACTGCAATCGTCACTGCAGTGGAAGGCAAGTTTCGGGAGGGAGCGGGGATGTAATTCCTTCATTTGGATGGAAAAATAGTTTGCCTAGTCGCAGAGTGTCCGCAGTCAGCGCTGCGTATTTCCAGCGGCAGGAGAAAAGTGAAGTAAAAGGTCCTTTTAGCACACGCCCCACTGTACAACACCCTCTGTTACATGGAGGAGCAGGGGACACTTTTACTTCGTCAATAAAACGCAGCCCTCCGGTTCGGTCGGTCGGGGCCTGGTCATATGATGAAGCGGCGCGACATTCGCACCAACGTCCGGTATGTGTGTAGCCGAGTAATAAGAGAAGCGTACATTCCTGCGCAAATTTTATGTGCCATCAGTCACACCGAAAAACCATCGCACACTACTACCGCCATAAACATTACCGCCCTGGAAGCCGCCGGGTAGGAGGGTCGAGGTCGAGGGCAGACGACGGAAGCTGCTCATAAGACACTCGGACATTATTTTTGGCCTCCGGTGACTGAGGGACGAGCTCTGGGCATGATTTCATCCTGCCAACACGCAGTCAGTTCGTGTGTGGTGTAGTGTTGTGTGTCCTCCATGAACGAATGCAAGGACGTGCAATGGAGCTCGGGACGATGGTATTCAAAATTTCCATGCAAGAGCCTCCGGTCGTACGCATAAAACGGTTGGAGCTCTCGGAGATATTGGGAAGCTGACGGTATATTGTCATGCCGTGGTGTACGGCGTCCGTATTACATACTCATTTGTAAGCATGTAAGGAGGTTTAATGAAACAAACTGTGGCTGCAGCTGGGATGGAATTTAATTTTACCTTTTACGGCGTTCAAGTAACCGTTGATGGCGAGGTCGGTATTTGCTCATTTTGTTTCAATTAGAAAAGCTTTTATTTTTGCATTGCTACGGTTCCGCTCGGAGTTTAAGGAAGTTGTTAGAAAATGCTAGAATTAATTTCATTTCAATCTTGAAAGGTATTTATTCATTCAAAGTTAAATAAAATTGTATTTTGGTACATCCGGTATTTTGGTATAATGTAAAAGTCAGTATCAACGGAGAAAGAACCTAGGTTCTAAATACTTCAATAAATGTTTCAAAAACGATAAATTAAGTATAGATATATGTACCATATTGTACTAAAAATTTGGGCATGGATTATGGAATCAAAATAAGATCGAGAACATCTCCAGCATCCAGTAAAAGTACATAAAAAATCGTTACCGTTTGTTGGCCACCAAAAACATCCAAATCCGAAAGACCTACCCCTTGAATTGGTAGAACGGAACCACTTTCCACCATAGATCGAATTAACCGAAACCCGGAATTCCAGTCTAATAGCCACGAGAGAGTGACCGGCAAAGGAAAAGTGCAATCAGCGCTGAAGATGCTGCACACAACTGTCAAGTAAAATCTCGTCCCGACAGCAATTGCAATTGCTCTCCGCCACCTTGCAAGGCCTGAGGCCATTTCCCTGTGACGATGTGACGAAATGGTGCCGTCTCGAGCAGAAAACGAATTTTTCCTTCCACCGGTGGGGCATCACTGGAACGCCAAGCTGCAGTGATTAAATTTTTGTCCCCTTTCTCCCATCCATGTTTTCCACCCCTGACTGACTGAACATACTCACACACCGATCAGACTACGGATTGCTAGCAGCATGACGCACCCCGGTGTCCAGTAGTTGTAGAATCGTGTGCGATGCATTCCTCCCATGCACGCGAAGAGTTTCTTCATTGCGTTTCGATCCTATTTTTCCGCCAGCTAACCTTTGCAGAGATTGCAGGCAGACGTTGTCCGACCGTTGTCAGAAGTGCTGTGCGCTTTCATCCGATATCGAATTGAATGTTCTGTTTTCAAGATAAAGATTATTGGATAGCTGAATGCGACGTACAAAAATTGTAGCTGGTAAGCATTTTTCTGCGCTGTTTTTTTTTTTTCAAATTTGCCAGTTTTATAGCTAATTTTAGCAATTTGGAAATTGTCTTTGCAGTATCAAAAATTATTCATTAGTCAAAACTTACACAATTGGTGTACGAATTGTTCTATATAAATAAGAATGTTGTTGTGTGTCTGAATTAGTGATGGGTAAAGTTGGCAAAAATTCGGAGTTTGACTCCGATCCGACTTCGAATATTTGGGAACCGATAAAATGGAAGTAGCTTTGTCCAGAATTGTCTGGAGTTGTCCTTATTCGTCTGGAGTCCTAGTCGTCTAGAGTTGAAGGCCGACGAAGAAGGATTTCGACTTTGGTGGACTCCGACTCCGAAGGACTCCGACTTTGGAGGTCTTCGACTATGAAGGACTTCGACTCTGGAGGACTCCGACACGGATGAGTAGTTCCCATTTTGTCGGAGTCAGAATCGAAGTAACAATAGCCAAAGTCACTTCGGATCCATTGATGTAGTCCAGTGAGCACATCGCTAGTCTAAACTCAACAATTTAACGGAAATTGTACTTATTCTGATGTCTTCGTAACGGATTAATCGCGTAACTTGAGAGAAGATGGTTTATTGTTCGCAAAACAACGTTTTTATTAATCCTTCCTTCTCCGAACCATTTAAATAGTGTAACTGTAACATAGTATAAAAGTGAGTGTTGGATATGAAGTATTAAAAATAATGTAATGTGTTCTACCAAATGTTTTGTAGCCTTCGACTTTTTGATACCTATTTTTTATCTTCACTTATTTTTGGTCCTAACGACGTTTGTCCGAAGTTTAAAATCAAGCATTTGTGTTGAAATATTAACATACCTACATTAATTATTCGCATATCCTTTGTAACCCTGGCCGCGATATAGCTCTCCACCAAAAAGCCTCCTCTCCAGCACCATCTGGCAGTAAGGGCCAATGCAGATTGGGCCTAAGAATAATAACCACCGTTCAACACGTATACGCTAACCGGTTACTCGGGACATATGAGGCACAAACTTCTATTTTAACGTGCCGTTTGTGTGATTTTACGACCCAACAGCCAATCGCAATCCCACATGGCAAATATTCACCCTCTAAAACGAGGTGAAATACTGTTTGAAAAAAAAAAGAAGTGGACCGGTTCGATCGAATAAAACAAAATCCTCACACCAGAAAATGGCCGATGTGATTAGACGCTCAACGCTCACAGGCTCAATCACACCATCGCACGCAAAACCTCGCAGCGTTCCTGTGTTATCCTGCACCGCTCGATAGGTTTTTTTTTCCTTTGGTTTCCAGCATATTTTTTACATCACTAACGACTACACACAGAACCACCAACTGGGTATGGTGTGGTGGGAATTTAAAACATTTCGCAGCAGCAGCAGCAGCCTGCCATAAAATAAAGTCATAAAATAGATTGAAAGTGCATTAGGAGCAGGATACAGGACCGGCGGTCGTAGGTTTGGTTTCGCTTGCGTTATGTCGCGCACGAGCGTTACCATGGAGCGTCGTGGCAGCCCACGGTGACACACACTCTGAAGCAGCGGGATCCCGTGCGAAACGCTTGCCTGCGCTTGAAAAAGGAATGCCCGCGCTGCTTTGGGTGCAAAATATTTTAGAAATTTTTCCCGGTATTCGACACGACACGGGGACCATTTCCCCTTGGCGCTTTGGTAGGGAACGACTCGCAAAGCCACTCCGTAGTAGCCGAGGACGACACTAGGCTAAAAAGAAAAAAAAAATGCGTATCGTTTGGGAAATGGAAGCATAAAAGGTTCCAGGAATTTTGGTGCGCAAATAAAACGCTACCTAGCGAACGGTAAAAGCGCCAAATCAAGAAGGAGTCGTAAAAGAAACATCCATCCATTTTTGATAATCGCACCCTAGGAACGAGAAACAGCTGAAAGCAATTCTTCGTTGGTATTAAAATTAGGTGATTTTTGACGATCTTTTATTATATGATTTGCTCCATTCTGTCTCGTTGATAAATGGAACAACAAAACAACTACAAAAGAACAATGTCAGTAGCCTCTCCGCTTAACATAAGAAAGTAAGTGCACTGGCCGCATGCAAATCGAACAATGCACTCGATTGTTTGTTGCACCTTTCGCGTAGCTGATACCGCGTACCGATAACACATTCCTGCGGCTCTTTCTCGCATGATCCGCGCCGGATGATGATAGCTCCGCAGATGATCTCGTCGTGCAGGAATGTGTGTTATTGTTATCGATTCGCCCGCAGTACATGCGATGCGCTCCGGCTGCTGCTGGCGATGATATCACCCACGCTCTTATCCAAGATGTAGCAAAAAAAAATAAAATAGAATGAAACAAACGCGACAAAGACGCTATTTGGGGCTGGTTGGGCCGGGTCCGAGGTAGACAATGATCCGCCATGCCTCACCGCATGAGATGTGCGCCATACATACATGTGAGGGAATTTCCCACGGGCCTGCATCTCGCTCTCCATCTGCGGGGTACACCTGTGTGTGCATGTTTCGTTCCATAGTTTCACAATTTACGGGTGTTGTTTGCCCAGCCGGTCGTCGCGGCTGAGGTGATTGTCTCGTGAACGTGCTCGGAGTAGCTGGCAAAAGGGGCGGTGCGTGGATGAAGGTAACTGATACGCGCGGGAGAGATGCTGTGTGTGAGGTAGACACCTACAAGGTTATTGAAGAGTATCATCAAAGGGACAGACGTGTGTGAGACGGATTGGGTCGTCTTAGAAATTCATTTGTGAATGTTTGGTATGTTTAATGTAACTATCTTCATATCTAGGTTCATATTAATCCTAGATATGTGTGTTAAGAAGAACTCTGGATGTGTCTCAAGAATGGTCCCAAACAACCTACACGTCCACAATATGCTATATACAACAGCACTGTCCTAATTCTAGAGGAACTTAAAGCTACTGCTCTTTGTAGTATAATCTACTCCAATTTTTTGTTAAAAACCTTAGTGAAATACCATTGTCTAATGACGCTAAAGGTGCTAAAGGCCACGTTTATTGCTCAATGTATCATATAATTTAGAATTAATGATTGACCGCAAATCGGTTGAAGATAATGATGTAGAAACTGTCTCAATACCGTTGAAGTTCTGAAACATCTCTTAGCTACAAAGTGTCCCATTGACATAGTATTTAGGAATCACAGTCTGCCATTATTCTAATAATTAGTATTACTTTCGCACTTATTGGGAAACTATGCAATACATATTTCACGAATGAACTAAATCTATATCATTACTTCCCACGCGCTTCTGTGTGACCTTATCAAATGCCTACAGCCGTTGAACCGCACACAATTTGAGCCTTGGAAGATTCATACGAATCCTAGATACGAGTTCGACATTGTACCCTTGTCGGAAAATCATGCTCGAACGTCGTACACGCGTGATGCAGGATTGACAGGCTGATGGATATCAGGATAGCTTCAACTGACAGACGCCGACGCACAAATCGAGTCGATTCTGTGGAATACATTAAGCAAACCAAATAGTGTTCATGCAATTCCTAACACTTTACCGACGCAACGTAACTTTAGGAAGCACTTACCAGTTTTAGATGGGGAGATAGTGGAGTTCAATTAGTGTACTTATTTCGAAGAGTTGGGCCATTATTTGAACTTTGGATCACTTGTATTACATTGGACATAGGACGGATTGACATTAATTGAAAGGATGATTTAACCTGACACAATATAAATACGAACAAACTTTGAAAGGCGAAAGAACTCCGTTAGAGCCAAAGCCTCTCTAAACTATTCCAACAACAACATAAGAACAAACTTCGTCAATGTTTTTGTTAAATGACAATCAACAAAGCCACACCTGTTTCTGTTTTCTGCGATACTATAGCTCCAATCGCAATCTACGCCGTACCCAATACGGAAGGTGCGTAAAAGGTGCACACTTCTGGATCAATTCGCCAGTTGCAAAGTAGGTCGTTGGCCTTATTCTTACTTCAAGACGCAAAAAGACTGTTATATTTCATCAGACACAGCCTATTTCGCGAAGAACTTCTAGAATAACAAACCCCGGCATGTAGTACATGGCGGTAGATGCGTCGCAATCGTTCGATTCTATCAGCTTTGTAAATATCTCATTCTCAGTCTCATTCCAGTACTTTTGTTATTGTTGTTATCGCCGCACACACGCTCGGCTGGGAAATTCCAGCCGAAGATTTGCACAGCTGGCTTACCGGGTTGGGCATACCGGCCGCTCAGGTTAGTTGGCATTTTCATTGCTTTACCTTGTTTCTGTTGTTGTCACGTGAGCGAGGCGGATGAGTAATTTATTCGCTGCAGAAAAAAAAAACTGTAATACGCTCACACAAAGAGGAATTTTCCACTATTTGCATGGAAAGTGAAAGGAACAAACCGGTGTGTGGGATGACTCATAAGATCACCTTTCTATTCCATTGTTTCGACCGACAGGGCCCCGTATACGACAACCTCAACAAAGCCTAATTGGTTCTAATGCTCTACCTAAATGATCTCCGAAAAGAATATACGGGAGCCCGCTTTCTTTAGCTACCCTTTTTTCCTACTCCAGCTATATCCATTCTGGTGCTACAATTGTTCAAGTCACAAAAGAAAGAAATGGTCTTGAAAAATCGAATGAATTGCAAGCAGGCACACAACCAACACCGGAATGGAACGGGTTTGAAGACACAGCGCTGCACTTCACGCGCATCTTTTGGTCTGACGTCATCGGTCAGCGGTCAAGCGAAACGGGTTGTTTGGGACTTGGACTCTGGGACTGGGAAAATCGTGAACTCCACTGTCCATTGTTTGCCAGTGGCGCGATGGGCCGGGACGGGCCCGGCTGAATGATGAATGGAAGGAAGTGACCGATTAGAAGGGAGCGTGTGCGTAAACTTTAAGTCTCGCGATGCGAATGCTTACACACACACACACACACACACACACCAAGATGATGACCATGTTTTGGGGAAAAGGGCCGGAGACAACGGAGACAAGTCGTGACATTGACGTGACCGACGAGGGAGAGGGTGCCGGTTTCTCAAGCATTTATCGAGAACGAGCGTTTTTGTGCCTATAGGCCCGACCCTCTGGGGCTGGGGTGGGTTTTCTTGCAAGTTGGATCGAAGAAATTATGTCTCCGGTGTGATTATGTTATTGGTTTCGGGGACGGAAAATGGTTTGTGAAGGTGATGCGTTACGCACGGGCGGCTATGTGTTTTGTGGAGGTCCGTTTTGGTTTTGGGCGTGAGAGGGGACTGTTGGGAGGGTCAAGATATAGTGTTAAGACCGGGGCAAGGGTGATTTGGAAATGAATCATAAGTTGTATAAATATTTTTTCATAACACAGTGTTAAACAATATCAACATTAACGTTTTTGACAATGCAACGGGAAGTGACTGTTATGCCTCTACGAAAAATGTGGTTAAAGTAAGACGACATGAAACGTTACAAAAATGAAAAAAAGAACAATCGCTAAGAAATTTACAAAAAAGGACAATTCATGCAACAATTAGTAAGACTAGAAAAAACAAAACACGAAATCATTACTATTAATCAACATGACAGTAAAAGTATGAATCTGTTACAACTTCTTGCAATTTTGAATCATCTATCCGACCCATTTCCCTTGAAGTACTGAGCCTACATTAATGACAATACGATACAGTCGCACAAGTGGTCACAAACTCACTCTACACCATTCAAATGCGCTCCCTAAGATGATTTCATTAAAACTAGATTAACGATACTCTTATTTCGCTAGCACCGTACCTTCATCAAGTCCGCTCACTAGACCGCTTATTTTGCAAATCAAAAACAACGAAAACAAAAAAAAACACCAACAAACGCTACACTCTTTCACTCATCAAGACCGCTGTTTGCCGCTCAAGATGTTGGCAAGTAAACGGTGTAACCCATCAGTGGTCACTTTTTGGGCACGCCGGCACGACTTTGATTGATGATGAGAAAAACGGCAGTCGACAGGGAAGAAGCGAATGTGACAGTACAATTTTGGGTGGCGTTTTTTTTTTTACTTGGGTGCGTAACAATTAGGCGCATAAATTGGTTTAAAATTATGCTACAAGCGCAACACCGGATGGCTGGGACTGTGCGAGATAATCTAAACCGAGATGATGGTGAAACTTGAGCGATTAAGTCAGGAGACGAGATAGATACTTAAAAGTTTAGTTAGTTGTATGCAAAAAAAAACTATTTGAAAATTAATCAGCTATAAAAAAATAGAAAATCACAAGCTAATGAAATATAATATTAAGAAAACGAAATAAGAAAACAAAATCAAAGAAAATAATAGACAAAAAACGAACAGTCAAACATTGAAACAGTAATCAAAATATGAATAACAAAAAAAAAGAGTTTTTACTAAAACTTGAAACAAAGAGCTAAAAAACTAGACACGAGATAATATGGCACTAAAAGCAACGTTTAAAAGGAGAAAAGAACATACTAAACAATAATCATGTATCAACTTCAAAGTATAAATAACAGTTTGTAGAGAATAGGTTGGAAAAAAGGTTTATATTTGTACATAAGTTAATTTAAAGATGTTTTTTTTTGAATGCATGATTTCATATTTTTCCTTTTTTGTACGTTTCAATGAATGTGTTTCTTGGCCTATTTCTTGGTTTTATTTGTTAAGTTATAGTATTTTTTTAGACTTTTTTATTTGTTATGACATTTTTTTTTCATTTTTTTCTTTTTCTTTAATGTGTTAAATTGTTTATTGCGTTAAATGTTTTTAATATATATTTGTTTGTTTTGTTCAATATAAAAAATCCAACTCCATTTTTTTTACTCATTTGCATGTCCATCACTGCATCATTTCTCACATCGTTGTCCAACACAAACCCATGCCCATAACACAGTTCGATGGTCACTTACATCGCTTCCAGTTTTACATCTCCCCGACCTGCCAAAACACTGCCGCAGAAACGGTACAAGATGCGAAGAAGCGAAGCAGCTCATTGTACACAATGATACACACATTAAAACCGGAAGCAGTCAATTCGACATATTACGCTACATAATAAGTTTCATGCTACTGGCTCGTTTAAATTAATTAGTGTTTGGGGCGCCCGCGAACGCGAAGCGTTGTGCCATCCTCGTACAGCGAGCCGAATGCGTGGCAGCGGCGTTCATTATCATGACATTATCTGCAGCGCCCAGGCTGCAGTAGTGGCCGGGCTGAAATAAGTGGTGAGAGAAAGGGCGAAAAAAACAGGAAACAAAGAATGGAACCATTATGAGGGAAAAATATGCTGTCAAGCGTAGTGTGTGCTGCGGCCCTACAAACCTGTAATAGATATCGAAATGAGCAGGAGAAAAGAAAGTAGTAGTAACGGCAAACAAAAAAAACGAACGAAACAAAAAAACCCGACTCTCAGAACACACACACACACTAACCATTCCAAATCACTAAACAAACCAGCATTAACCGAAATAAGGCACCCCGAACCAGAGGGGAGGAAGTGAAGGCGCGCTCATCCACAAACAGGGCAAACACGCAACCGCGACCAAAAATTTACATAAAACACAAATATTGCCGCACACTACTGTACCCATCCACTATTCCTATGGTGCGCGTTTCTTTGTTCTTCGGCTTGATGATGATGATGGGTGGGCACTGTGGCGGGAAGCGGGGAAGGTTGGCCATCCCAAATCGGGAGATGGTCTTTGTTTCCCTCGCGGTCACGTTGGGATCGCGCGCGCTTTGTGCGTGTGTTATGTTCTTGGTTTGTAATTTTGTGCCGTTTTTTTGTTTTGTTTTGCTGGCGCTTTGTTGCTGGTTTTGTTACCATTTCCTTTGTCCGATCATTTCCGAACTATTCACACTGCTCGCCCAACACACGCCGTTGGTTCCGTGGGTGTTCGGTGGGAGGATTTACGTACGGGGGGGATACGCACAATGCGTTTGCTGGACGCTACTACGCTTGAAAGCTTGCCACACACGCACGTGCGTTGTAAAGGGTGCTCCTAGTTTTTTTTTGGTTTTCAAGTGATAGTTTTCGTTGGTGTCGACTTCTTTACACTTTTTTTTAATTTTATTTTATGTTGAATCGTTTAATGTTTTGCATACATATTGTTTGAAGTGTTTTGTTTTTCTGTAAGGAGAGAGAGGAGGCTATTAGAGACGATTTTTTGTTCTATTTATTCTTAACTAGATTTTTCCTTATTTTAAGTAATCCTGACGAAAGATAATAATACACAAAACAAAACAAAAGTTATCAAAAAATTCACTTAAGCAAAGCTACTAATAAGAATGATAAAAATAAAGAGATTCTTAAAGAAATAAAAAGATAAAAAAACCAAGAGATTCTTGAATGTTTCGAATCTTAAAAATAAAATAGTTTCAGAAAAGAATAAAATGAGAGTAAATATTAAATTTGAGATTTGTTACCGAAACAAGCTAATGTGGAATAAAATAAGAAACTAGAACAAGAACAATGATACTGTAGACCAGGTATGTCAAACTGGTGGCCCGCGGGCCGCATGCGGCCCGCGTCGATTCTGAATGCGGCCCGCGAGAGTATTTTGAGAATTGAAGAGAAGAGAAGAACAATCCTTTTGTTGGTATATTTTTCGAAACTAACATGAATGTACCCATAACATCTCATAAACTTATTCTACACAAACGTACATATCAATCGAGACCCTTAAGAATCATTGAATCGAATGC
>KB668122.1:672170-683035 GCA_000349065.1 Anopheles quadriannulatus | reverse complement strand
CATTCTCAACTTTGCGGCCCGCGAATCACTGAAAATTTGTACTTGCGGCCCTCTGATGAAATGAGTTTGACACAGCTGCTGTAGACAATAAAGAATAACACATCAAAAAATGTCGAACAATAAATCAATTAGAGGATTTACCTCAATCAAAGCTACTTACAACAAAGATAAAAATAATGAACCAATAGATTCTTGAATGTTTCGAAACTCTGCAAACGAATAATTCCAAAAAAGAATAAAATAAGAGTAAATAATAAAATTGTTAAATCGGATTTTTTACCGAAATAAGCGAATGTTGAATAAAATAAGAAACAGAAACAGAGATAATATTGTAGACAACAAAGAAACTGGAACAAAAATTGACCATTGCTTGTTCACCTCTTTTAAACTTTTGTTTTACTCGAAAACAACCCAAGCTTTATCGCGCCGCAGGAACACTAGCGACCTTTCAGCATCGTGTGAAGGGCATGTCGGGCAGCAATGGTTTAGTTTTTCAAACATTTTAGTTCAACCTTTTCGCCTGCCCCCCCGCTGCTTGCCTGCTAGTTTGTATGCATACAAATTAAGCAACAAATTTGTATCCCAAACCCTTTTTCGAGGGTCATTACGGTCGATGAGGAGGCAGCTCCCGTGTGACAGATGGACAGGCATGGGTCCATGGGATGGTGGGGCATGTGATGCACAGCGGGGTGCGATAAATAAAGCTCTCGCTGTCCTTCCCTTTTTTCTGGCAAGCCCAGTCGGGGTAATTATCTATACCGCACGTAGGAATCAAGATAATTAGACACTTTGGATTCAATTTCCGACAAAAACCGGGCCGTTTCTTTCGTCATCAGTGGCAGCTGCAAAACGGCACCGGTGCCTTGCTTAAACTGTTGACAACCGGCAACCTAGTGGGCAATCATGCTCCTCCTCATCCTTCGCTTCGAACAGAGGCGGAGATCGAACGGCGAAGTTAAAGAAGGAAAAAGGCATTAAAATTTGCAAACTTTTACGAGCCTTTGCGGAACGGTTGCGAGATATATCTCAGCGGCGGCGCGCTCTCCCATGTCGTCTAATTGTTGCCGGGTTTGTAGCGTCGTAAATCTGCACCATGCGAAGGGAGGTGATTTATCGATCGTTACCGATCCGATTCGGCTTTAAATAAATGCTTCCTATAACGCCCATATCTATGCGCATGCTACCATTAAATCTCAACACCAAATGCCAACTGTCTTCCGAATCTTCCTCCGTACGTAAGCGTTTGGGCCTGGCTGGAGTGTAAAATTCATTCCAACGATTGATAGGGCTCAGTAGGGCGTGTTTGGTTGGTGGTGGTGGAAGCTGTAATAAAATTGCAATAAAAACAAACACGTCTTATGTGCGCACAATTCCGCAGCGGGACAAACCCGGGGAAAATGTAGATAATTGCTTGAACGTTCGAAAGCATCACATTATCCTGATGTTATTCGCTTTCCAGACTAAAACTTCTTCAAAACATCCAACGTTGAATTGTTACAAAAATGTAGGCAAAATTGAAGCACAAGAAGTACAACACGACTCGAAGGTATTTGTTCGGTTGTAACGGCAAACACAATAATCAAAAGCTAATCCTATTTATTGGATGCCTTGGTGCTAGATTTATGACCTTCTGCCGTTTATTGCTATCACCTTTGGCACATTCGCCAATCCCAGCCCCTAGAGCTTTACGTGATTATTTATGGTCACAATTTCCAATCAAAATTCTTTCGATGTTCCCCTCCTTCTACTGCCGTCTATTGCCAAATGCTTTATCGTTGACAAAAGGTAGCGCAAAAAAATATATCTAAAAACATACTGGATTAAGATCTCTAATACTTTAAGGATATTTTCCACCCGTAGATAGTTCCCAATGAGCGAGATGCAGATAATTAGGCAAACAAGAGAAGGGAGAGTAAGAATAGAAATAGATAAAAAAAATGAGGATTAAATTTGATATCTTCCTTTTCCGCCCCTCGCTCTGATGGTAAGCGGTGGTGATAATATTTGCGATAGTGAGAGAATAATACCCAAAAAACATCCAACCGGAACGGATTGTCTGCCGCTTTACGACCCATTAAAAATACGAATCAATAATTTCAATCGCCTAAAATCGAACTGGCGAACACAAAGGCAGGGAACATTTTTATTGGCCCATCATTATGAGCGACGGGCGTGAATGCGTTGTTTGTGGATTGTTTTTTTTTGAATCACAGCATCAGCTACAAAAATAAAACGCAACCAAAAAAGGGATCTCCTACTTGGAAAACGATTCGTTGGTTAACCTGTCTTTGCGTTTCGACAAATAATAGCAGCAAACGAGCTCGCCAGAAAAGCAAAAATGGGTTCGGATATACATTTTCCGGCGAAATATTTTCCTCATTCAAATTGATGTACTCTCTGTGCGGAAATCAAATTCCTTTCACGGAGGGAACAAATCTAACTTTGCTCTAACGAAGCAACACGTTGAGCGGAGCCAAATGGGGAAGGCAATTAATTTACCGATAGCAAAGAATAAACGCATAGCTGCACGATTGTTTTTCTTCCGACGAAAAACTCCAAAACCATCATGTTGATTGCAGATATCCCTGGAGTTTGGCATTTGGTTGACTACGTAGGTACGCAGAAAACACAACGTTCCGACCCTGGGAAAGGCATAAATGTAGCGCGCAAAGACATTCCAATGGGGGTACCGTTCCGTTCTTATCTCGCTCAACCGAGAAGGGCTGCAAATAAATTGTTCCTTGAAATCGAGCAATGTTTGTTACGAAAATAAAATGTAAGTGCGTTCGTGGTAGCATCAAACGCACAGCCGCACGATAGGCACGTGCCGCTAAGTGTGGAGGGGAAGAAATCGGGCACACTGTTCCGAGAACGTAAATATAGTGAGCTTTGTTGTTGCTATTCACCATTCAGCAAGCTGATTAATCTTTTAGCAACAAACACCATCTACCGGGAGTGTGAGTGTGCTCGGAACATGATTTAACGAGCTCGAAACGTTCCAAATGTTTGGACAGATCCGGTTCGAAGGACCAAACTGGCGATCGTACTCGCGCATCCAACCTGGTACTCGCGTAAACAAAACACAGAGCGCGTTCTTCTGTAAACTGTGCGTCTTTCTCCATCCCGAGGTTGGCTTAAATTTAGAGCAGAAACACACATCACACGCCTAATGAAGTGCGATCCACTGTACGAGTGTATGATTTACTATCAAAAATCAATGAAACTCCCAACCAACGCACATAAACACACGGCTTTCCACGCTGTTTCAGTTCGCTCTAGGCATTTGCGGGAGCTGCTAACTGCGATTGAAAATAATTTATGGCCGTTTTGCATTCACTTGAGCCTGGTTCTGCATCACCATCAGCCGGATAAACATTGCGCCTGTATACTCCCAGTAGGGCGCACTCTTGGGCAGTAATTAATAATTTTACGAGACCTCTCCACACCCACCGCCATCTTATCAATCACGCAGTAAATTGATTCGTTCCACGGGTGATGGGATTTAGAGGCGAAGACAAGGCAGCGACGGTGGCAGTAAGACACCTGCCCCGGTGTTTGCCTACCGGTTGCCATCACACAGCGTGGTATCGTTCTGTTGAGGGACGCAGGTGAAGCAAGCAAAGTGATTTATGTGCAATTTTGTGAAAAATAGCTCCCCGATAAAAAGGCAAACCAACCAAAACAGAAGCGGTTGCTGCGAGGGTGTTGAAATTTGGGATTGATGGGTTGAACTGGAACGTGGAACCTTCCGAAAGAACTCCCACCCCACACGTAGCGTGGAGCGCATCAATCAAGCTGGGACGAGGAAAAAAGGAACGATTTATTAATTTTTACATGCAAAGGTGTAACACCGTTGGGAGTAATTTGGAAAATAGGAGAAGAGGTTATCGCAAAGGGGAAAGTGCAGCAGTTTTCTTTTGAATTGGTTTTAACTGTGGCCTTTAAGAATTTTCATTAACAATTCAATTGGTAATAGTTTTAGCTTAGCAGGAGAATTTCATATTGAGTTTCTTAACTCCTGGAACATGTGATGCTATGTTGTCAGTTGAGTTAATTAAGATCCTTGTTGTATATTCACATTTCCGAATTGTCTGATGACTTCGATACACGATGCAGTGTTTGGGTATCGAACAAAGCAATGTAAAGGCCGGGCTACATTGATCGTACTCGCAAGTGTAATTTTTATATTCACTAGCGCATCTGGCGGCGGCTGACCGAACCATTTTGCCAAACAATTTGGAGCCGCTCCAGAAAATACGTTAATTTTCCATGTTTTTTACTTAGATCGGAGGAGAAAAGTTTTGTAAAACATAGATACACATGTTTTGCACGCATTGCATCCATTTTTGCAATGGAAAACGATGAAAAAACTAATTAATTTTGAGATCCAACACGACCATTCCCTCGACGACAAAAAAAAGCTTCCACCAGCCGCCGCCAGATGCGCTAGTGAAAATTGAAATTACACTTGCGAGTACGATCAATGTAGCCCGGCCTTAATATTTGCAGACAATGCTAATCAATCTTTCAGTAATATAAAAATATCCTCGCGTTGATCGCTCAGTGACCCTGATCAACTTCGATTGGAGTGCCAAGAAATACCGTACCTATAGAATATAATTTCGTTTACACAAGTATTCTGCGACCAAGAATTATACGACCAAGAATTTTTCGACTAAGGATTATTCGACCAAGAATTATGCGACCAAGATATTTGCGACCAAGATATTTATGACCAAGATATTTGCGACCAAGAACTTTGCGACCAAGGATTTTGCGACCCAGAACTTTGCGACGAAGTATTTTGCGACCAAGATATTTGCGACCAAGAATTTTGCGATCAAGAATTTTGCGGTCAAGAATTTGGCGACCAAGAATTTTGTGACCAAGAACTTTGCAACCAAGAACTTTGCGACTAAGAACTTTGCGACCAAGAACTTTGCGACCAAGAACTTTGCGACCAAGAACTTTGCGACTAAGAACTTTGCGACCAAGAACTTTGCGACCAAGAACTTTACGACCAAGAATTTTGCGACCAAGAACTTTACGACCAAGAATTTTGCGACCAAGATATTTACGACCAAGATATTTGCGACCAAGAACTTTGCGACCAAGGATTTTGCGACCCAGAACTTTGCGACGAAGTATTTTGCGACCAAGATATTTGGGACCAAGATATTTGCGACCAAGCATTTTGCGGCCAAGAATTTTGCGACCAAGAATTTTGCGATCAAGTATTTTGCGACAAAGATATTTCCGACCAAGAATTTTGCGACCAACAACTTTGCGACCAAGAATTTTAGCCGTTGTAGTACGTTTCAAAAATACGTGTTTACTTAAGTTGCCTGTTTTCACAACTAAGCTTGAATTTACAGCTTCATTTCCAGTAAGCCCCGTTCCACCCACCGCTCCACGCTACTGTCACATCGCTAATGGCACACAAAATTCACACCGCCGGGGTGGAACACAGGTCAGCCTTACCGTTCATTTGCATTTTCGTTTGCGCAACCGTTCAGGACAATCCGGCTCAATCATAATTAGTCTCATTTATTGCTAGACATACCATTTCGAGCCAAACGACAACAGCATCAGCAGCACATCCACGCACACACACACACACACGTAGAACGCACCTTCCAGAATCCTCGAAAAAGGTTCTTCTCTACTATCCTCTCGAATAAAAGCGTGGTAGGTCCGTGAAAATGATCCAATTATGTTTGCCAAAGCGAGACAGGGAAGTAACGACCGCCGAGCCCACGCTTACCAATCTCAACTTAAGGCTGGCCGAACACACACACACACCGATGCCGCAGACAATGGACAGAACTGGAGATTTTCCATGCCAATGTTGACGGATGTGGGAGGGATCCGGATCCTCGGCTGGATGCTGGAGATTGCAAAACGTTGTCCGCTGTCACACGCGCGGGCGCATGGGTTTGGTTGGGGGGACTTTCCCGGCTGCCCGGCTCTGAGTCAGGTGTGATTACGCACAGGTCAGCGATCGGGAAGGGAAGAGAAGGAAGACCGTCACGCGAGGAATCACGCGTCCGTGCCGATGAATGATTCATGAGCCCGGTTGGCGACTTACCCGGAGACTTACTTACCTAGGGCAGAGAGAAAAGAGAGAAAGAGATTTGCCGCGGGAAAGCGAATCATTGAAAATCACTCATCAATGATGCATGACAGTTGCCATTGTTGCGCTGTGTCCCCCTCCCTTTCAGCCGACTTCCGATAGAAAGGCAAAATGGGGGATCCCTTCTTCTCGAAAGAAAGAAATGCTGTTTCAACAGCAGGATTGTATAAAACGATGTTATTGTGTCGTTTTGAACATTCGGTTCGCATCGTCACGTGCACTCCTAAGGTGTTTGTGTGTCTCACAACACAAGGATGGAAGTTGAAGGAAGGAAGAAAGCAACCGTGGTTGATTTTCACTTAATATCACCACCACCAATAAGGGTTATTGGGAAAGCAATGCCCCGGAAGTGAGGTGCGATGTCGGTTTTTAAGTGCGGAAATTCCATCATCACCCGAGTGTTTTCGGTTACCAAAGCTTTCCGTCCCAACCAGCCACAGTAAGTGGGAAACAATTGATTTTCAAATATGAATTATAAATCGCGCTTAACGGTCAGAACGGCACAAAGCTGCTGGCGCGTACAAGTGGTCGCAAAAGTACTGTGTGAAAATGCACAAGACGTCCGGGCTGGAGTGTGTCACCAGGCACTCTGCTTTGTGTGTGAGTGTGACAATGGGGGAAGTGTGTCTCCAGGAACCTTCTAAGTGGAGCAGAAGGTTTAGCGCAAAATTCGAAAGGGAAAACTGTCACATGGTTTGGCTTGGCCGTCGCCACCGCCCGGCTGTGTTGCTTTTTATTTCGATAAATATTTAAAATTCAACCTTCCTAACCAGCTTCTGCGGGGGGTGGAGTGGAATTTTACATTGTAGAAATGGACGGGAGGTTTGTTCGTACGCTGGCGCACACGAATGGTACAGAATGAATTGACTTTTGGTATAAATTATCATACACTTTTGCAGGCGCTTGTGGGGCGCGTGCCAGTTTGTTTGCCGCCGATAAGCAGGGGGACAAGCACAAGACAGGGGAAAATATCATGCTGCATAATTAAACCAGCTTATGGGGGAAATGTGTTAAAAGGGCATGTTGGAATTAAACTGATCATGTTCGAATGCGAGTGATCGATTTGGAATGACATCAGCATGAGCAAGCAGCGGGAAGCAGTTAAGGCGGTTAGACAAATTATAATTAATTCCTTCAATCGAGATGGCAGTTGTATTTCTTAAAACGCCACCATATTTAAAAGGCAATGTGGGATAAAGACCGTTGACACATATTCAAAGTATGCATCAATGTCGAGAAAACTATTTGGAGTGACAAATTATTCGACATGCCATAGTGAACTTCGAACTCGAACTCTAAAGTTCGAAGCTGTGAAATTTAACAAATAGTGGCGATAATACCAACAGTGGTTGTAGTGCACTAAAATACTTTCTGTATAATACTGTATGAATCATTAAGTAAGCCTTTTGCAATCGGTTGGACTGTTCAATTGTGCATTTATTTTAGTATAAATTGTGATAATTATACTCAAATGTATAGCCTTTTCGCCTACTGTGGTACTTTTTTGGTATTTTTTAAATCACAGTGTATAGGTACAGGATACAGATACAGGGATTTACAAGTCAGAATCGAATGTCAGCAAGACACTTTCATTAGTTCAAGATTCAGTTTTTTAAACACGCCCAATATGATGTTTCAAACGCAAAAGATGCCTTTTCAGACGCCTTCAGCATCGTTTTGCATATTCAATCATGGATTTTGAGAATTTGATTTTGAGAATTACAGGGTTTTCCAAGTCAGTTTCGAATGTAAACATTGTTATTCACCGCATCCAAAATGTTTTTCAACAGCTGACAAATGTTTTATTTGCTTCAAAATGAAATTTCGGTTTTAACACTTGGTTTTCAACACGTCACAAAGAACTATCAAATTCAATCCAGATTGAAAATCATGCTGAAGAAATCAAAAATGATTTTGATGGAAATGAAATGTCACATCGATGTGGAATAATATTTTGCACGCCGCTAATAATTATATTTCATTTCGAAACTGGCTTGAAAAAACCTGTAATCCACATCAATGTGATCATATATGATTTCCTTTTCATCATCATAATTTTTAATTTTCAGCATGATTTTCAGCACATCTCAAGCTAGATTGAGTTTGACAGTTCTTTGTGATGTGTTGAAAATCATGTGTGAAAACAGAAATTTTATTATGACGCAAATACGTCATTTGACAGCTGTTGAAAAACATCTTGGAGGCGGTTAATAAGTATGTGCACAATCGAAAGTGACTCAGAAAACTTTGTAAGAATTGTTTATTTCTTCAGCATGATTTTCAACATTTCAAGTGGCTCCTGCCATGGTTTTTTATCCGGGATTTGAAGCCTGATGTCATCACCTGTTGACAGGTATGAGTATTCTGTGAGTATTTTTGCAAAATAATATTTTAATTTTGTTCTTTTAGCCATTAACCGCGTTTTCTTCCCATTTTGAAGTGTTTCTTTTTGTACATAAACCATAAAAACGCAAATGACGCAAATACAAAATGGCCCTCAATACCTACGTAACGTTTAAAAACCACTTAAAAACTCAAAACCCGATCCTTTTGCGAGTTTCGAGTATCCTTTTAGCTAAGCTCGCTTCGAATCCTTTGTGTTCCGCCTTTTCGTGGGAATTTGTTGGCTGAACAGACAGCAATGCAAACTGTAACAACCGTAAAGTGGAAGCGGTGTGTACAAAATCCGGCTAAAATTAATACTACCTACGACCTCAAACACACGTCTACCCACTCTGCACTAAAATCCTTTTGAATCCTAAGCGTAACTTCACACCTTTCCTAGCGTTACAACACAACGGGACTGGTGTGGCTGCGTCACTCCAATCAATCCAATCGAACCGAGCACGATTCGATGTTGAGCACACGCGGGCTTAGTGAGTGAATAATTGAACGTAAAACAATTCCTTCCGCTCGGGTAGTGCTCGGCGAAGGACTAAGAGGAGAGCTGTATGTGTGGGCGAGTAATTGAAAAATAAATAAAAGCGGTGTTGCCCGTGCAGCGGGCACAGAAGGATTTTATAAAATTGTGATTGTATTAGATGATGGGGGTTTCCATTCTAACCCCCCCCCCCCCCCGTTCCCTCTCCCTTCGTGCCATGGAAAAGGGAGCAGCGGCAATCGGAAGTGGCTTTATTTTCTTTTATTTCGCCCAATTTTACAATCCCAAACAGGGCAGCGAGCGTTCCATTTTAAGCCAATTGCATCGCAAACATTTGCTCAACGCTCGACGGTTGGGTGAGCGTTGGAAATCCCCGCTAAAGTTAAGCTGCCACGCTTCCCATTCCCCCACCCCGATCACACCCCCATTTGGTGTGGCATCGCTTAAAAGCTTTTAAGACAATTTAAATGCGCGGTTGGAAAGCAATATTTTCACCGGCTTTCCCCATCCTACTATCGCCGTTTCTATCACCGTTTCTATCGCCGTTCCTGTGCGTGGTTGTGGAGAAGATTTTAAAAGCAGCGAAAGATGGCGATAATGATAACAATAATAATAACAACGACGAGCTCACACACAGACACATAGCCAGCACCCTTGCCACAGCGCGAGCAAAGTACATGGACAGAAGTTCAATTTTTACGACCACTACACGCCGCCCATTTGGCCGCTGTGTGCTGCTTCCGTCCTGTAGCCGTCGACGCTTTAGAGCGATTCCTTTTTCTTCTCCTTAAGCCGCCGCGATGGGTGTGTTGGAGTGAAAATGAACGTAACGATCAAAGTTGGGCCACTTATTTACTGCTACTGCTGCTACTACCACTACTACAAACACCACTACTTCATTCTACAATTTCAACAGTGTTTGTGTTTTTTTTTTTGTGCGGCAACTACTGCCTGCCGCTGGTGCGCGGCGTTGGACACTGTGCGGAGTGGCCTGCTAAAGCCGTAAAATTTATGCGACTAAGCCGGGTTGGTCTATGGCGGTGGAAAACTTTTCACCATCGCCAAAAAGCCTTTCGGTCGCGCTGGAAGATCTGCTTAACGCGTGGTATTTAGTGTTTCTTGTTGGTTCGTGCATTGGTTGTTGCGGAGCAGTGGAAAAGGCATTATAGGCGGTTCGATTGTGTAATTAAATGCTGAACATAATCGCTAGCTTTAAGGTAAAGGATAAAACTAAGAGCATTGCATACAATATTTTTATATTTGTAAGAAATTTTGTTGTTGTTTTACTTTTGGAGTACATACATTTAAAGATGATACATCCTCTTTGAGACTTTGGTCGATTTTCACTCACCTTCCACAAATGCCACAAATCTTTAGCAAAAGCGTAACAATGACTTTTTTCAATATTTATTAGATTATAAAATGTAGCAAAATGTGGGGCACAAGTGCCACCTAGCATTTTTTCAGTCAATCTTTAGTTAAATGACTAAATGAGTATACAGATGGTATCGTTCTAATGACTAGATATACCTTGCGGAATTTCATATAGAATAGTTGATTTTTCTCAGTTTTCCACTATTGTATGTTGTGTACAGCAAAATTGAGCAGGAAATTATAGGTTTGCAACCTTATCAAAAAGCTCTCAAAACACATAGGAAGAAAGAAATGAAAAATTATTTTTACCATCGTATACAAAAAAAAACAACGAAATATTTTGGTGATTAAAAAAATCGCTTCAAAAAACTAATAATGGGACCCTTTCCGTTTGAGGCTCGTAGGCTGAAATTTCAGCCTGTCAGCTGTTTGCATTGTATAGCAGTTTTCGAGCAGCTATCTAAGTGAGTATAATAT
>KB668122.1:638524-654576 GCA_000349065.1 Anopheles quadriannulatus | reverse complement strand
CGCGAGACCGTGAGCGGTTTCGGACAATCCTGAAGCAGGCCAAGACCGCAAAGCGGTTGTAGCGCCGGATAAGTAAGTAAGTAAGTAAGATTTGATAAACGGAAGTACAGTACAATTTAGAACATTAAATTTTCAAAATCATTTAGCTTGTGACACTCACGTTTATGTGGCGGCAATCTCTCGGGTCTAATGTTGACCTAGTCGTCACGAAATCAAGTTTGCACAAACAATCAACCCGATGGGATGTGTCCGATAGAGGCTGGACCGAGTTTCATCACCTCCTAGACGGATTAACGTCACTAACGCTTCCTGGAAATCAGATTGTGTGTGATGGCGGGCAAGCACGCATCCGAAGATTGTCGGTGTAAAAATAATTACTGATAAGTACTGGTGGCACTGGCTTGCGCAATCGGAACGCGTAACGCCCGTGTTAGAGTACACTACTGATGCATAACAAACAACACACACACACACACACACTCACAAACAGACACAATGATCGAGGGGCCTTTTTGGAAAAGCAGTGTCAATATTGACCAGCTCGTCAGACGCGCGGGATACCGTTGGGTCACAGTCATCCGTAATCATCATACAGGTGGGCCAGGGGGTGGAGGTTGTCAGTGATAATGACGGTGGGCTTAAAATAGCCCGCACGAGTAATCCCAACTATTCCCTCGAGCGGATCGATCGTTATCGACGGGGTGTGCTGTATGTTCGCGATGCAAATATTTGTGTGTCGCTCGGGTGTTTCGGGAATGCCCTATGTGATTGCAAATCAGGATGCTTTGGTTCCGTTTTCCCCTAGCTTTCTGGTCCTTTGGTTCGAACGACAGATTGTTCGGCACACCGTAACAGGGCCAAGAGAATTCGAAGGCTATCAATCAAGACACGAGCGCGGGCGGCTTTTGGGCTGCAGCCTCCCGTGGGACTCATTTTGACTGCAAAAAAGGGGGAAAAACGTCATCGCTGACGGGTTTTGTAGCACCGCTTTTGGACACAGCCAGAGGAACGAACTGGTTAAATCCCTTCAATGTGTCTCAATGTGTCAGATGTGTAGGGCGCAAAAAAGAGGGACACACACTGAGGACAGAAGGCGAACAAACGAAACAGTCGTTTGTCGTTCGCTGTGTCAGGCTCTACTGAGGATTCAGATTTACCGTGTATGTATGTATGTGTGCACCCTGGTTTCACATTCCTCAAAGGCATTAGTTCCCTTATTCCCGGATCTCTGCTTTTTTCAAACGAACGAAAAATTTGTTTTTCTAATTACACAACCCTTTTTCGCTGCTGCGCTTTTTGTATTTTGGCTTTTCTACAAATGTTACTCGCTTTTTTGGGAGGCGGATTCGGGTAGGTTTATTTTTTAATTTTTTTTATCCTTACGCTAATACTTGCCAAGGCAACCCGAATAGAATGAGGAAGAGCGCGAGATTTGTTGTTTCGGGTGCTCACTCTGGCCTTTTTATTTCTTTCTTTCCTTGCTTGTCTCTTCCTAGTCGTCCCGTTCGTACATAGCCGCTGGGCGTGCCTAGGCGGTCATCAATCATTTTTATTAAATTTACTAGATTAAAACGAAAAATGCTACCGTTGTTTACTGCTCCGGTGCCTCTTTTTTCCCGCGTTCGAGTGTGGAAACTTACCCGCCGCCGTGTGTTTGCTTACTTGTTTCTACTTTCGGACTTGTATTTGTATGTTCGGGAAGAGAGCGCGGACTAGCTTTTCTAACCGTTCCGTTTGACCATTAGAAGGATAGCAGGATAGCCAAAAAAAAATCCATCTGAAACTCCACACCAAGCAGACAAATGGCTTTCGAGAAGCGAAACGTTTCAAATGAGCATTAAATCTAGTAATCTCGCTGATTTATTTGTGCCGCCCGGGCGCACAAACAGGTCATTTGTTTCGGTTTAGCCAGTGTTTATTCAAATTTAAAAAAAAATGTAAACAAACTGGTGCTGCGTTTCGAAAATTGTAGTACCAGTAGTGTAAGCTATTGTTTTGTAAAGATTTTTCAAATTGGGAAATGATTGAAATTTATGTTCTTTTTTACCCTGACGCTATAGTGTTTTGTTGTAAAGATTTTTTAGCATTGTGTTAGTAACAAACCATAAAATATGATGCAAACGCGGTTCGTAAAGGAAAGATAAATAAAAAATGAAAACATTCTCATAAATAGTAAATTATGAAAACGGTGTGAGAAAATACAAACGATCAAATATAAATTAGTATTATACATAATAAATGCAAACAAGATCAAAGAAAAGTGTAAATGTTTCAACTAGAGATTTGAAGTATAGCAAAAACAAAGCAACAAATTGTATTGAAATTATAGATTAATTGGATTGTATTCTATCAAATATTGCATTTGCAGTAAAAAAAGAGATGATAGTAAAGAAAGAAAGCGAAACTGGTAAAACAGAGTTAGAAAAAATATGCTCGACAGGAACAAAATAAAAAAATAAAGATAGAAAAACATGAGTAGAAGTGAAACAAGAAGCATTATGAATAAAAAAAAAGGTTAAGGCACAGGAAAAATTACGTTGTAACCCACGAAAAAAGAATTTATTAAGGAATCTTCCTTTATCTTTAAGGAAACTAATCTTTAAATTATTGAATCATTCTTTACCTCGCTAATACGGACAAGCTGTAGTTCCTGGGCATCTAAAATTAAGCTACTAATAGCTCCTCAAAGGCATATCTCATTTTTTGATTTAAATTCTACAACAGCTCATAGGAACGATTGTTCCCAGTTAACGAAGAATTGCGTTTCACTTCTCGCAGGCAGTCCAATTACGTTTGCAAGGATACGTTTGTAGCGTTGCTCGAAACAGCTCGAAACAACGAAATGCAAACGGATTTCACGCTTATCTTAACGCTACAGCCAGCACCAGTTTCATTTAGCAACACGGGATGCCAAAAATCCTTTCAAGCCTTGCACACGCCTAAGCACCGAATCGTCATGCGGATGTGCAAAAAACAAAAACTCTACCAAATGTAAACCTACGGAAACTGGAAGAAATAACCTCCCAAGCGCTGAAGAATATTTATCGTTGCCAGAAGCAACGACAAACGGTATGCCTCCTGCTCAGTGGGGTACAGCTATCAAGGAGAGAGAAAGAAGGAATAAAAAAAACGCAACCCGAAAGGATTAGAGCACAGCTCCGCGGGATGTTAAAACCGGAGCCTCCGGTTAGGGAAGCCTAACAGCCTTCACTTTATTTGTGCTGCACGCTCGCTGATATGAAAATGTAATAAAACAAAATAAATCAGCTTAGAACGATTTGAACTTTTGTAATTAACCGGCGGCGGCTCGCGAGCGAACGAAACCCGCCGCCTTTGTCCCGCTTGTTTGCGTCCGGGATGGACACAAGTCCCACGCGCGCAGGTTTAGCATAAGCACAGGCGAGTCGTAAAACAACGGCCTGACGATGGGTGTGTGAAATAGTGGCACGCCTTTACCGCCTCGTCTCGGGCGACTGTTGTGTCGAAAGCCAAAGGCAATGAGAGTGAGCTGCTGAGGGCGTTTTTCTTTTCCTTTTCCGAACCGTTTAGCACCCCGAACGTTGGCTTGGTGGGCAACGTCAACGGGTACGATTTAAAATTGGTCCCTTTTCCTCGTTCAGTGGTGGGTGTGTGTGTTTTTTTTGTTGTTAATTTTGCTTCAATCTTTACACGGCACACCATGCAAATGGAGCTTCATCATCGTTTTCGGTGGAGATTAATTTAATCTGTCATTTGGTGTGGTAGAGTAGCGTCGTGGCAAAAAAAAAGATGCTTAAGATTTAACGACCTCATATCCCTCGTCCCCCTCGCACACACCACTGGTTCGGTGCCGTTCTGTGCGAAAGTTTTCCTTCCGAATTTGATGTGACTTTCCTGAAGCATTTCCTTCTTTTTCCCCATTTTTTTTTGTTTGGTTCTGTAGCTCGAACCTCCACTTGAAAAGCTTCTCGAATTGTGTTCTCCGCCATCCCCCTGCGGGGGTTCACACAATCAGTTCTTTGTTTGATTAAATTGGATCCATTTCATCTCAAAGCTCACCTAAAAGCCCTCAAAGGAAACAATATCCGAGCGGGCGCGATCCGTTGCTCCGTGCTCCATCACACGATCCATCACAATGCTGGCTGCTGCATTCGGGGCCCAACATTGCTTGCTCGGGAGGCTGGAAAAATCCGAAAGGAAACGAATAGAAAAGGAAGCAATGGAAAAAAAATAAAATCGGTTGAAAAATAAAATACAACCACACCCTTGCCTGCCCGCCGGCGGCGGTCCTCTTTTCGAGTGAAAAAGGAAGGAAACGTGGATGATATTGATTGTCATTCAGGCGTTTCGCGATCAATCGAATTCCTCTCTTTCACTTCAAGCGAGCGTCGAAAGACACCTCGTTTTTTGTTGTTGTTGTTGTTGTTGTCTCTATGTGTTTGTGTGTGTGTGTGTGTATGTCTCGGTCGTGTCCTATTACTAGTACAATGGATACTTTTTTTGCTTACCTTTTATTTTCTTTTTTGGTACGCTCTACTCGCCTCGGATGATGCTATACTGCTATTTGTCAAAGGAAAAGCCCTCGGTGAAAAGCCTTTTTTTTGCAAAACAGGCGACCGTAGGAAGTTGTCTGAAATTTTTTAATAAAACTAGAGAGCTAGCTTTGTTTTCGATCGGATATTGAACTATTCGAAAGCGTCAATAAGGTTACAACTTGTGAATTTAAATCTGAGATTCTTGGAATGTTCCTAATAATCAATATTATCCTAACAGCTGGTGTATGCAGACCGACTCATTAGAGATGCATATACAGATGACAAAGATCCGAAAGACTTTGCCTACGCAAGACCAAGGCGATCTAAACACCTGCTGATGCTTCTTCAATGATATACTGTGATACCTTTCAAAGAATTGTTCAATTTTTTGTCTCAACAAGATGAATGTCTCCCTAACCTGAACGAAATTCAGATGAATTTTTGGGTGATAGTTAACAAAAATATCGGTCAAGAGGTACCATTTCTTCCCGTGGTTTCTCGGATATTTCATAGCAACACCTTCATTAGTTTTCCTCAACATGAATATCTCTCTGAGCTGACGGTCCCTTAGAGAGATTTCCATGTATTTTGTTGTGCTATGTCTGAATGACATTTGGAGGTTGAGGATGGTCTTGCATATCTTTCGTTTACAGGGTTTATCCACGATTGATTAGTCGGTTCCCATAGTTGTTTTAGCTCATCTCACGATTTATTCGTCATATTCCACAGATGTTTGGTTCGTTCACATAATTTGTTGGTATCTTCCGATTAGATATCAATACAATTGAACCAACAAATTCTTGGAATCGACCAAAAAATCTAATTCAAAAATCCAAAAATTGAGTAAAAAAATATGGGAAGCAATACAACTATTATTAGAACCAACCAATAAATCGAAAATAGGTCCAGCCTAAAGTCCTGGAAGCTGTATGATGAGGAAAGATGAAACATTATGATTTAGTTGGATATTGAGACTTTTGACGAATTGCGGATCAAAAATCATTCGTCGAAAATTTAGATTCTAGATTGATTTCATGAATCAGAATAAAAAAATATGAATTTAATGCTATAAACACAAAACAAGCAACTTTCCCTTTAATTTCGTCCCTTTCACAACAGTAGTGCGAATAACGCATCTCTCCCGGTCCATAATCCTACCCACCAAGCATCTTGTATTAGGCTTCCGTTACGTTCTATTCCCGTGCATGAGCGGCTGGTTCTATTTTTGGGCAAACAAGTGCAGACCCTTACCCACCAAACCACCGTGAGATAACAAGTATAAGAGAAAGAGAAAGATAGAGAGAGAGGAAGAGCGTGTAATGGATGCGAGTAGAAAGAGCCCACCCAAAGCCCGGCCCGAACAAACCCTCCGGGGAGCCGTTGCATCGTCACGCCAGTATAGAAAAGCGCTAAAGTGCAGGCGAAAATGTGCGCGAAAAGCGTGTGTTTTCTTCTAGGAAAAGCGAATAAACGGAACAAAAGGAAAGAGAGACAAAAAAACAACGATCCGCGCGCACAAAGAAAGCGCACACCCACTACAGAAACGTTAAAAGTCCTCGAGACGGTACTCCAAACTGCCTCCTATCCTCGAGGCATCGGTATGAGAACGTTACAAAAATCGACACGTTTCGCCGTGAAGAATTTAAGCAACAACAACGAAAAGTCGTGCCTGCTCCTGGTGGTGGGTTTTTGGGGTGCACCACACAAACACACACACATCCATAGAGACAATGGGTGCGATAAAATTTATTCAAGTGAACCCGAACAGCAGCAGTCTCGTGCAAAACAACAATGACGGCAAACCAAACCCGCTGCAGGGAGAGAAGACGCTAAACACAGTGTCCAGCGCCTAGGCGGCTCCCCCGCAGCTGTCTTCGTAGGGACATTTCGAAGGCGCGCGAGCGCTATTTGTGTCGCCGGATCACGGATTCGTTCGCTTCGCTTCACGCTGAAAAGTGTCAATTAGGGATGGAAGCGAAGAAATGTGTCAACTTGAATAATGCCCACTTGAAGCGCGCTCTGTACGCCTCGAACGGGGTTTTCGCGAAGCCACCCCGGGACCCAGGGATTGGGTTCGAACACTTCCAGTAACTGTCAACGTGGTGGCACACCACCACGCGGACAAAGGCGCTCGAGAAGGGGTAAGCCTTCCGTAGTGCAGTGTCGCGTTCGCCTGGCACGGGAGCGATGGGACGCACAATTTTGTTGACAATTCGCATGTTGAATGTGTAGTGGGGCTTTCACCAATCCTCTCGCCCGATCTTGCCGGCGAACTTCCCCGGTGAAACCCCGGGTATAGCTCTCTAACCCTCCGACTCCGAAACCGATCGGGACCGGGGAGAGTGGATTCAAGGACTGTGACTGTTGAATTATGCAATAGTTTTCTGACGACCCGGGTCGGAGCTGGTCGAGAGCTGGCTATCGAATGAATCGAGGCAGGATGGGAGGGCACGGGTATGGGTGATGATGCTTCTTTCTCGAGCTGTTTAGGACAGCCGGTTCAGCGTCAACATGTTTTGGAATCGGTTAAATTACATCACCAGAACCCCGGTGGCTTCCCCGAACAAAAGGATCGGAAATCGAAGGCTCTCCTTAAGCAATGGGACGAGCCCGGGCGATGGATTTTGGGATGGGACGGGTTGGGCCAGATAATTAGAGTCATTCATATTCGGTTCTGGGTAGACATGGCACTGGATCGATATTGGATGCTGTTGAACGCTGCTGCTAGAATATTTACCGGTGCTACCGGAGTTCGAGTGCGCATTGTTACGTTTGACAGCTCGGTCATGGGTGGGTCCTTTGTCTTGAACAGATAGAAATATAATACTGCAAACTTATTTAATGTACTCTACTTTGTGTAGATGTGTTGTAATTACTCTAGACTTTGTAGAATATTAAAACTCTGTGATAAGCTCTTGGTTTGTACCTGCTTTAAAGGTTGTGTTTTGCTTTCGTTTCCTTAGTTAGTTATTATGGATTTTTTGTAAACAATGAGTCTACATTTAGTAGTGTCATTAGTGGATCAAATTATAGTTATATTTCCTAAGGAACAACTCTGATAATCAATAACTTTATTCATGTCTTCAAAAGAATTTCGCTTCATCCAAAACTGATACTGAATCCAAATTCATGTGGAACAAATCCTGGAACTGGAGTACTCCGATGTTATTGTGGTTGAACAAATGTTCCTGTCCTATTCACTGTCCCGTGTCAGTATCTAAGTTGATCTAGTACCTGATTCCGTTACGATAATAATCCACGAATCATTCCCAGATGCATTTCTTTAATGTTTTGGTCGAAAAGTCCTTGAACTTGACAGTATATTGAATAGTAAGGGGTTTAAAAGATGTAATATTGGGTCATACCGTGAAGTTGCGACAAAAAATAGATCAGTAAGTCAATTGATATTAACCATAATAAATGACGACACAGAATGAGGACACTGCTAAGAAGAAAGCTATATTATAATTTCAAGTTACTAAATTTTCAATTATAAATTAATAACAACATATCTTTTTTATATAATCTTATCTAATCCATATAAATCTATAAAATTTATTTGAAATCTATCTGCAATCAATTTTTTTTCGTATTAAGGATCTCCTAGGAAAAAACCCATCCTCCAATCTTAAAGTCGTCGTCTTAATCCCACTGACAGTGACAGCCTGAAACCATTAGCAGTCACGTGACAACCTTGTAACGTTTATCTCGCAATCCAAACGCGCTGTCGATGATGTGGATTATTGTCATCGCTGGGTGTATTGTTTTGCAGGTATTCAGTTGCTGTAGCAGTGCTGTTTTTTTCTTCTGTTGTTCCCTCTGGGCCCACCACGCTCCACAACGCACAAAACAACGCCAGATCGGGGAAGGCTGATTACGCACGTTTGGTCCCGTACCGTTACAACCCAGCGCGCGTCTTTGTGTGTTGCGAGGCCTCCGATCTTCTTCTGTTTTTTTTATTACAAAAAGAAAAAACACCAGCGACGACACACCTTTTGTGCCTTTGGATAAGGATTTTGGTGTGCTCTGATTCATTAGCATCGAAATGAACCGTCGCTCGCACCATTTGGTCCTTCGAGCCGGATTTGTTGCCGCTACACGGCCCCGTTCACGGCGGGCTTTATTTCTCCGCGCGCCGTTTTGACGAAATCACGGATCTCATCAGCTCGCTGAAACGTTTCCAACGTCGTTTTTCCGGGCATGGCCGTGAAAGGGACGGCAGAATCGTCACACCCGGGCTCCATAAAATCCCATAAGGAAAACTTCGTCCAGAGCAGCAGCCCTTGGGGGTTGGGGTTGAGCAAACAGCGAGGAAAAGCAGGAAAAAAATACACACCCTTATCCACTCCTAATCAGGAGGTGTACTACAGGTTGGGATGCTGCTGACGCACTTTCGATTTGCCGGCAAGTTTATTTGCCACCACCCTGCCACCAGCGGGGGTTATAAACGATGAAGTTTTATGACGTGCACAGAGGAGCCACACCAGAGTCGATGGCCTTTTGGTCGGGTAGCAGCGGCGAGCGCATTACACAAGACACAAGCTGCCGCCGTCACACTGGTGCTTCTTCCATCCGTTATGCTAATCGAACAATCGAAAGCAAACGAAACGGAACAGGATGCGTGGCAGTAGTTCTGAGTGTGTTTTTCACCATTTTTTCTTCCCCCTAATCTCGCTAGTGGTGGAAGAATACAGACCGTAGAATAGAACCTCCCAATCCTCAAACGCGTCTGCAAGGGATTCGCAGGGCACGGTTTTTACGATTATTACTAATTTAGATTTTATACACCCCTTGGCAAATCTTTTCTGCATCGGCTGAGATTGACAGGGTTGGGCTTCGCCTCAATTTTGCGCAGTTTGTGCAGTGCAGGAAATGGACGACACAATGCTGCTGCTCTCTCTCTCTCTCTCTCTGTCTCTTGCGAGGTGGTGGTTTGCACTTTCTGCCACCTCCTGGCCAGACATTCATTCGGAAGCACTGCCAGGGTCGGTTTATTGTACCATTTCGTGCAGATCTTTTCCATCAGCCGGAAATGTGCGTCTGGGTACGTCTTCTTCATCGTGTGCAGTGTGTTGTCCAACAGGCCCTTGCGCTTCGCGCTTTGTTTGTTTCGTCAGTTTTAGGTCCTCCGAGTGCGCTGGGTGTGGATGATTTGATGGATGAGCAACGCTTTGGGAACCCGGGACTTGTGAGCCGGAGGGTTGATAGTCCAGAGCCGGATGAGTGGGAAGTAGTAGTAGTGGTAGTAGCCTTCCCAGCTCCATAAAAGCTGAGCACCACCCTGGACGAGGATGACTTTTTGCCCGGTTCGGTTGAAATCTTTTAATTGATCCTTTTTAGTGCTGCTGCGCTTTGCTGCGCAGACACGGGGGAGCAAAAGCAAGCAAAACCGGGGCGGAGTCCGGCATTTACTATCCGGTCGCTATTTCTGTCGGCCACCACTTTCCCGGGGTGATTGTTTTCACTTTCTTCTGCACAAGAGAAGTGCAAGTGTTTCCTCCAAAAGAGTGGTCTTTTTTTTCTTTTCTTTTTTGAGTACGAGGATTGTCTTCTGAACGAAATGGCTGTAAGTGTGGGAGGGGCAGGAAACAGTTTCATCAGTTTCATGGCTCGGCAGCAGTGCTAATGAATGCTGTTTGCTTTTGGATTTTTTTTTTTGTGCTCGCTGTTTCTCGATGAAACCATCTTGAGAGCTGCCAAGAGCGACTTCGCTGATGGAGAATCTTAATTATTTCTTCTTTCATTCCAATATAGAGCAGCGGTGGTGGTGGTGGCCTGTGGGAGAGCGCTGAGCGAGGCCTGTGGTTTAAGTGAGAATGCATAAACTTTCGGAATGGATGCGAAAAATGAGTCTTCGGAGCGATTAGTGGCAGGGAGCGGTTGATACGCTTTAACCAAGATCGATGGGCTTTAAGGATGGCTGGAAAGAGATGGATTGTTGTTGGTGAGATGTGTAAAGTTACGATTGATATATCTACCGGGTATAAATACTCTTAATTGCATTTAATAATGGGACTTATGTGTATCAGGATAAGTCACAATAACTAAAAGAACATGAAAATATGTGAAGTGGCAAAAACAACTGTCTAAACGTAGCTATACAAATAAATGTTAAGCAATAATATTAACATAAATAGTAAAAAGTAAAAGTAAAAGTTTTTTTAAACACTTAATTATAAAATAAAAGTAGAAAATAAAGGAAGCAAAGGACGAAACGTTTTTGCAACATATCACTGTTTTTCATTATTATTTAATTGCTGTCATTATTCTAGCATATTACAAAGTTTCTCAACAATTTTTGGATGTCTCCATATTTTTAAATTATCTCTCACGCTGTATTTAGTGTTTACCAAATGTTGTTGAACAGTTGCTACGATTTATTAATTGTTTCTCAAAAAATATGTTCCGCAATTGTGGTTCGGGGTTGGCGCACTTTTAAAATAATAAAAAATAAATTGTAAAACTAATTCAAAGCATCTTTCGGAGACACCGAAAAATCGTTAGGAAATAAATAAAGAAAAGGGAAACCCTGTATTTACTACTCCTTATTTGAACTCACTAAATTCTGCTCTCTATCCACGTACGGATCGTACCACGTTAGATGATGTTCATTAGAGGCGTTTTCCAAATCAGGTTCGAATGTAAACGTTGTTATTGACCGCGTGCAAGATGTCACAACAATCTGATATTTCATTTCCATTTCTTCAGTATGATTTTTGACACGTCACAAGCTGGATTGAGTTTGACAGTTCTTTGTGATGTATCGAAAATTATGTTGAAAAACTGAAATTTTATATTAAAATACAAAAAAAAATCTTTAATAATAAAATACTAAATATTAGAAATCAAATCATTTGACAGCTATTGAAAAACATCCTGCAGACGGTTAATAAGTATGTGCACATTCAAAAAATGACACAGAAACCCCTGTATGGGTGCTTAGAAATGTTATGGATTTTTTTTTGTTTTACAAATAATATCATTCTAAATCTTAAAATTCAAAATTTGCGTATACGAGGGCCAAAATCAAGGCCCGCGCAAAGAGCTTCATAATTAATTAGCCTAAAAGTGTTTTTTTTGCATTTTATTTGCCTTCAAAACTCATAATGCTAAAATAAAATACACTGCATGGGCCACAATTGCTCGATAATGTTAATCTCGCCTTTTATTCCCCTTTTGACCTTTTGTTTCGGGCTGTAATGCGCCTTACAAGCCAGACACGTGTCAAAATCAGGCGAGGAAACCCCACACGCACTGGTCGCTTTTATGATTAAATGGAAATCTTCCGCTCACATACACACCCACCCACACCCGCACCATCGAGCGAGGACCGTTTGTATGAAACAAAAACCCTCATTTCTCATGCCCCACCATCCGCCACCCATCGTCGTCGTGTGGTCGCGGGGCTTTTAGGCAAACCGTTCAATGCCGGCGTGTGTAAGCCTCTACCGAGAGCGAAGGTTGAATGATTATTTTTCGCTTGTTTTTTTCCCCCCGAGCCCTTGCGCTCCCAGCCACCCCACCAAGACAGCTGGATGTGTCTTAGAACAGGGAAGAAAAAGGAGGAAAAGAAGGAAAAGAAAATCAACAGCACCAGCCCAAACGCAAAGAGAAAGGAGAGTCAGCACTTTTCTTCATCAACGCTCGCTCAACACCTCATTCATTTTGCGCTCCGGCAAACCCTATTGTTGCATCCTGGGGTTTTCCGACGTGTGTGTGTGTGTCTACACACATCGGTGAATGAAGCCATAGGCGGGCGTACACGGCGAGATGAGCCTTTCCATCCCGCTGGAAGGATTGCCATTTCCATTTCGGCCCACCATAAGTGCTGATTGCTCTATCTCGTCTCGTCGCCCGCCTCCCCCCGACGGATGGAGGCCGATTTTCTGCGGAAAAGCGTACAGCTCAGCAAACTATATGCTACATTACTGCGTGCTGCGAGAGCAGCTCGCCTGTGGGTGGGCAGTAATAAGGCGCGCACCACAGCCTACGGTTGGATGGGCAACAGCGAAAGGAGAAATTAACCATTTGCTAACGAGAAAGTCGCCTTTTCTCGCAAAACCGCCGGGGCGCGCCCCCCCCTCTGATGTATGGCGGAAGGTTGAAGGTAATGCGTTTCCATCGTGTTGTGCTGCCACCGCCGATTGTGTGGGGCCTGGAGTTTCTCGGGAGCTGGCGAAGATTTTGCGTATAAATTAACGATCAACTGTGTGCGCTGGGCGCGGTGGAAACCCGAACGTTTCGCCCAACTCATCGTTCACCGCAGGGGTGTTCGAAGGCGCAAAAGGAGAGAAAAAAAAATGGCAGGAAAACATGATGATGGATGCCCACCGAAACGCAACCAAGCGCGCACGAAGCGAGCGAGCGTCAAATCCCTTTTTCGGCAGCGGTGGCCGGCAACGCGGCAAAAGAAATATGACCCATCGTTTTGTGGCTTAAGCGCAGCAGCAGCAGCAGCAGGAAAATTGCAACGTAATCGAAAAATTGAAAAATAAGCAACATAGTACGTACATTGTGTGTGTGTGTGGTCTTAAGGATGGAGGTGAACAATTTTCTTTGGGATTTTTTTCCTTTCTTCCTCTCCCTGTGGAAGAAAGAAAGCTCATAATCTCCTGAAGGAGATGCCTGCTAGGAATATTTATAGCTACCCATCACACTGGCCCACCTTCCCCACCATCTCCCGGGACGTTGGTTACGCGATAAATAGTTCCAAAGCAGGGCCGAATAATGCTTGTAATGTGTAATTAATAATCAGTGGGGCAGTGTTGCTGTGGCCGTGGGTATGGGGAAGAAAGCGGGGCGCGGATGGATTAGTATATGCAAAATTTGAGTGATTTATTTTATGGAGCGTTTATAAAACGTTTAGCTTGAGATTAAGTGAGATGGGTTTTTTTCTATATCTCGTCTGGTTGTGCATAAAAAGGCGATCCGTAGGATGAGCCAGATGCTTGTTGCAGTGGTGCGAGTGATTTATGGTAATTGAAATAATTAAAGGTGGAATTTAAACTCTAAAATTACGTTCTGTCGTGGGGTTTAATGGAGAAACATGTAAAGGAAAACAATGTATGGTTTGAGAAACAGATGGTTGACTTGACCATAGAAATATAAAAAGCAATATTCACAATGAAAGAAATGAAGGAGCTCGCTAAAGGGATTTGATGTACGGTAAAGCATACCGAAAGTGGTGCCCTCTATGAGTATCAATACTTACTACTAAGACATTTTTGACAGTTAGCGGCGAATGTACCATTTGACAGCATACGCCATTGGAGCTTTTTAAAAGACGCATTTGATGCATTGGAGTCGAAAATTAGCTCGTTTGAGATAAAGTTAATGACAATGATTGTAGCATTTTTCAAACCACATGAAAACTTGGTTTCCAGGAATCGGATAAACGAATCAGGTATAAGGCCTCAGCACCATTTCTCGCACACGCACATCCCCAATGTCGACCGATTATAACCCTCTTACAGGGTTTTCCAAGTCACCTTCAAATGTAAACATTGTGATTAACCGCGTGCAAGATGTTAATCGACATCAATTTGATCAATTTCATTTCCATTAAAATAATGTTAAATTTCATCAGCATGATTTTCAACACGCCTCAAGCAGGATTGAGTTTCACAGTACTTTGATATGTGTTGAACATCATGTGTAAAAACTGAAATACACTATTCGTCAGCTGTTGAAACACATCTTTGATGTAGTGAATAATTATGTGCACATTCGAATGTGACTTGGAAAACCCTGTATCTTGCTGTTGTAAGGCTCCAACACCAAGATAAGTAGCCTTGGTAAGTAAAATGAATCATTTGTTTTTCGAAATTATTGTAGCTAATGATTACATTGAAGGCATAGTGAATGTTGCCTCTATGTCATAAATTATAGACCAAATTGATGAAAGAGACCAATAGGCTCATAGTCTTCATAACAAAAAAAATGTACCATTCCTTTTTATAACATTCAATACACCTGCAAATAATATAGACAAAAATACTACTAAAACTACTACTACACCCGCAGTTGCTTACAACTCTCCTCGTAATTTGACTACCCGTTGTTGTGTTCGACAGGACGTCGTTAAAAATTGCCTTTACTACTAAGACATGCTCATCTGAGTACACTTGAATCTAAATATCGTGTTCAGCGCCATCTGTAGGATACATTTGTCAACCTTAATTTGAAGTCGGTACAAAATAAGCACTAATAATATTTACAAACGCTCACTGAACACTCTCCCTTCACACTGAATAAACTTTCGCCTTACGATGCTTGCACTCAACCGTGCACAAAACCGTGATGCAGTCGACATTGAACCAATTCGTCGTGTGCTCATTTTTCCTTTCCCTCCCTCTAACAAGCTGATCGTTTTTACGGAATGCCACCAGCGCCGCTTTCCGCTTCACATTCGAACTTCCGGGACGGGTCGGCAGGGATATCCTTTAACAACGACGATGCTCACCTTTTTATTGAAAGCACTGAAGCGAATAAGTGAACTCGACAGAAATCTACCACTACCACCGGAAGTTGGGACTACGATCGTAGGTGTGAGCGCAAAGAGCACTACTACTAGGACAGATACTACTACGTGGTGAGTGCAGTAATGGGTTCAATTACTACCATAAACTAACGTGTTCTAACCGCCCACCCACCAGTCTATTCGCTTCTTTATGAAGAAGTCAACTGGCTCTGTCAACCGGATGTGTGGCAGCTCTAAAACTCCTAACTATGTGTGGTGTGAGACGAGTGTTTGACGATAAAAAAGTCACCTTTAGGAAGGATGGGGGGGGGGGGGGAAATAAGAGCAGAACAGAATCTGTTGCAGTCGTTTCAACATTTTTTTTTTTCATTCTGTCTTTCACCTCTCCTCCTACCCCAGAAGCTTCAGGTACGGCGAAGAGATGCTGCAAATTACTCGGCGAGAAGAGTACCTTAAGAACGAGCAATCAGGCCCGGGCAACAGATGCCGGTAACGACCTGGCGAACGGCGACAGTTGCTGCCGGTAGAGTCGTCCAGCTTGGAGCTTTGCAAAGCTGCTGCCGAGTGTAGCTGGTGGTGTGTTGGATGGTTGAGGGGGGGGGGGGGGCGTTACAAAGGGCATTTTAATGAGGATTTTCCATCTTGCTTTTACAGAACGAGCGAGTGAGCGAAAAGAACGAACCTCGGAAAACTGAGAAATTGAAGTGGAAAAAGAAACGGGTTGCTTTCGAACCAAACACGAAATTTCCCTTGCCCGCGCCCACCTTGGAACGTTGCTGCTTCACTTAATCTCAGATGCCAATTTGCTTGCCGAAGCACTATTTGGCATGGCTTTTTTTCTGGGGCTGCCTGTGGAAGAAGGGAAAATTCTTCAAAGGACACGCTGGTCAACTCGGGCTTCTTCTGCTGGGGATCTAGAACTTTTTGCCCGTGCCAATCCCTCCCCTCGAAAGACGAATGCCGCACGCGCACACACACACACACACACACACACACACACACACACACACACACACACACACACACACACACACACACACACACACACACACACACTA